>WTSP01027911.1:46797-62209 GCA_025331215.1 Actenoides lindsayi | reverse complement strand
GGAGAAACTTTTTCATGGTGAGGGTGACAGAGCCTGGCCCAGGCTGCCCAGGGAGGTTGTGGAGTCTCCTTCTCTGGAGACATTCACAACTCACCTGGATCTGTTCCTGTGTGACTTGATCTAGGTGATCCTCCTCTGGCAGGGAGCTTGGACTCAATGATCTTTCGAGGTACCTTCCAACCCCTACCATTCTTTGATTCTGTGGAAGGGTTAAATAGCTGCAATGTACTTGTGGTTACCAAGATAAGTTTACTCCAAAGGAAGGATTTTTTTGGAAGGATTGTTTTCTTTAAAACCATATTAGCTGAAAGAAAAAAATTGCAGATCAAAAGAAATGTGGGAAAAAAAAAATAACATTCTCAAAAGGAAGCTGGAAGATCAACATCAATGGTTAATCTTGATATAGATGAAGAAGCAAGATGCTTTTGGGGGGATACATTGACAAGAAACATGTAAGACACTCTCTACAAGTGATCACCAAGTACAACAAATGTTTTTTTGGCAATGCTGGCTTTTTAAAATAGCAATTTTCACCAAACAAATCCTGAGTTTATAACTAATAAGAAGTGTTGAACTGGTGAGTTAAAGCTAGTGGTCCCTTCTGTAGCTGCTCAGGTAAGACAGCTGTCATGTCAACTGCAGTGCTGTATCCAGCAGGCACCCAGATCTGCAGTGCTCCCTGGGTTTCATGGAAATTATGTGCCAAAATCCCAGCAGAATGCCATTGCAAAGATGCACTCCATCCTCAGTTCCCTGGAAAATCCCACCCTTGGATCTTTCCAGCAGTACTGTCTTTGGCTGCTTTCTGTGTTAATCTGAGTGCAGAAATGAGCTGTGCACATTTATTTGAGAACAGCTATAAAATCTGCTTGAGAAAAGTATGCAGTCAGCTACTTAGCCTCTATCCTTGGAGGCATATTTTTAATGTTCATTTATTTATTTTAAAAATGTTCATTTATGTATATACAGTAATATCATTATAACCCACTCAATTCAATTAGCAGCACCATGAAAAAAGGATGGAGGTTTTTGTTTGATTCAATTGTAAGCAAATGAAGCAGTAATAAACCCCCAATTAGCACTGAGGAAAATAGATTGAAGGATTTATTTTTTTTTCCTTGCATTTCACTGTAAACAAAAATGTGTGGCTGGCATTCAAGAGGAAGGAAAATACAATTTGAAGACACTTTAAATCTTCAGTGATTAATGTCATGCCAAGTGACTCATTAAAATTCCCATAAAAATATAACCGTAGAAAAGAATTCTCTTCTGAAGAAAAATCAAATGTAATTAAGAAGAGAGAAAGAGAAAGAATGGGGGGTGAAATTGCCAGCCAAAATCAAGCTAAGCTCAGCTGCCAACTGGCATATTTCAAGAGGGATGACCAGACCCTTTTTGAGGGCATCAGACTGGGACTTAGGAGGGGTGCACCTAGGCTCCAGGGCTGACACAAACACTTTGTGTGACATCTGTCAAATGGCTTACTGGTGGCTCGGTGTCTTGGGCATGGAGTGGAGATGATGGTGATTCCCTTTTCCCACCCTTGGACAGTATGGTTGGTTTTGATCAAGGGTTTGTGGCAAATGCCCAAGGAGATGGTAAGATTAGAAGTGCCTTTCTTGTGGTTCCATGGGGTAAAATGTGGCTCTAGTGCAAGGTATCGGAGGTGTGAGGACTTCTTCCTCAGCTCTTCTTCAACAGGTCTGGAGCATCAGATCCCCAAGTATCATGTTCCCCACTCCTACAATCTGAGGACAAATACATTTACAAACCTGCCCCCCAGCATTACAGCTTGAACTGATGTTGGGCTGCCTTGCATCATTGACTTGCACTGATGGTTGACCTTTAGTGCGTTCATTTTCTTCTGATGTTGTCGCTGTCATAAAGTACACCGCAGGACCAGGTTTTGTCAGGAGCCTGGCACTGATATCCATCCCCTGTCTTGAACGCTCAGATTTTTGCGCTGCAGCCCCCGGCAATTGGTTGAAAGTTTGGTTTTAATCGTGTTGATCAGCATACATGCTAATTTGTATCTGGCTTCAACACACTCCATGCTATTTTTGAAACAGGAAAAACATCTTATTAATGTGACAGGTGGTCTGGCAGAGCAGAGACAGGTCTGTTGTGTGTCACACACAAAAAAAAAAAAAACCCAACCAAAACTAACAAAACCCAAGGAAAATTTATCTTGATTTCAGCACTTCCTTCCTTGGTTAGTGAATCCTTCAGTTTGATTACCCTGGGCAGAATGCTGAACACATTTGATTTCCCATTGGTTTGGTTTTTTAGGATTTGTTTGTTTGTTTGTTTCCAAAAAGGAGAAAAAAAA
The DNA here is from genome assembly GCA_025331215.1 of Actenoides lindsayi. NCBI lineage: Eukaryota > Metazoa > Chordata > Aves > Coraciiformes > Alcedinidae > Actenoides > Actenoides lindsayi. The sequence goes on along the minus strand of WTSP01027911.1, from coordinate 59,880 downwards.
AATCTGTTTTATAAATGGTATCATGTACCACAGATGTCCTATGAGGATTCAATATGAGCAAAATGCTTACTGAATTCAGAGTGCAAACAGGGAGGGGAGAAGGAAAGGTACCAAATGCTATTTATAGCTCAAGTCATCTGGGCTAAGTATTCTGACTACTTGTCTGCACTGGCAGTGTAGGGACTCAGACTGGGAAGCCTAAACTGGTCTGTCCACACTGTTCGTGAACAGAAACATCATGACCTTTGTATGTCTAAGCAAAGCACCTTTCTTAGGCTGCCTTATAAGACCCCAGGACTCTCAAACTATCCCTAACACCAGCCAAGGTCTATTTTTTTGCCACCAAGGTCAAGCACATGGTGCAACCCATGTCCAAAGCTGTGTGCCTGCCTCCAAAAAGCTGTCTGGGTATGATCCTGGTTGTGATGGTGCCTGTATCCTTCCTAGGCATTGGCTGGGAGAGTTAAAGTAGTTATGGGCTGCAAGCCTACTGGGGTCATGATAAAAGTTGAGCTGCCTAGGATGATCAGAGCACTGAAGCGCTCAGTAATATGAAAAATCATTTAGCTGTCAGAACAAGAAGTGGCAGCTTAGATACTGATCTCGAGGCCAAATATGGTTGACACAAATAACTTGTGCCCCTCGTAAAGTGAAATTTTCCTTCATTAAACATAGATGCATGCAGTGCAGTGTTCAGCAGTTTGCTCTTTTATTTCCAGCCTCTGATTGTTTTATTTTTATCCTTTAAGAGAAATCAGATGTTAGAGAGGAAGCTATTCTTAGGCTGACTGTACAAGTGATCAAGCCAAGCATATCCATATAAGACAGCTGCTGGCAAATGACAATCCAGAGTTACGCTTTCATTGCAAAAACAGCAGTGTAAGTGCTGGGCATGTAGACGTGGCACCCTTGGGGAACAAGAAAGGAGCTGTCATCCTTCTGGTTCTCATCTCAGGTCCTCAGCAGTGTAGGCGTCTCTTTATACCAATAATTCATATGAGAAAATTAATTCCTTGGTGTCACTACCTCCTTTGCATAGCCATTAGTCCTACTGTGGAGGCTGGCTGCACCAGAGCTAGCCCTGAGATGATAAACTGTGCTGGATGATGCTTCCTGGAGTTAGGAAGAAGTCTCTGCTCCACACTGCCAGGTTGGTGAGCGGAGACGCAAGAACCAAAGTGGAATCAGCGATGGTCTGATGGTGCTTGGGCTCTGTCGTTATCTGGGTCTCATCGAAGAAGAGTCCATGGCATGGTGGAGAAACACTACTCTTCTTGCCTCTCTGTAGGAGCAAGAGGGAGGGAAGTGAAACACACTTGAAGGGGTAGGTTTATGGTAGCAGGACCCTTCTGCTGCTCTGGACCATACATCAGTTTCTTGGAAGGGAACACAGACATTAGTTGTTCCTTTTGCCTGGTTGGGGTAGACTTCATCTTTTCCCCTGTGTCCATACAGTATTTGGCCCAGTGGACCTTTGTTCTCATTTGAGAACTTTAGGTATTGCTGGACCAAGAAGAAATCCAACAACCTGTTTTTATTAGCCTCATCTTAGCAGCAAATCAGGCAGGCAAGTACGGTTGTAGATTCGTTTACAGAGACATAGTTGGCTTGTGAAATACAGACTACTAGTTCCAAAGCTTTGCAGTATTTCAAAACATTGTTACCTTTTCATAAATGTGAAGGGTTCTGGTTTTTATTTAAATCTTTTTTTTTTTTGCAACTGAAGATTTGCAGAGTCTCACCCGCATAGATTAAAATCTCCTGGAAGGTACATGCAAATGGAGGGAAAAAGAAGGAGAAAATAGGTCAAATAAAACAGAATAAAGGAAAAGGTGGAATAATGCAAGTTTCTTTACAGATGAACATTCAACAGTGCTTATGAGAAATGCAATTAGTGATGAGCAGAGATTCATCCCGTCAGCAGATCGCTTTTGTTAGCAATTCATTGCAAATGGTTAAACCAGGTTTGTCTGTGCACCAGTAATAACCCGTTTGCTTTGTGTTGCTAAGTGATCAAACACTGGAGATCAGGCAGTGCCCAGCAGGCAAGCCCAAATCTGCCCAATCTTACAGTTGAATTTTTCTGTAAGGGTTGAGCTCGGGCAGATGCGATAGCAGCAAACACGGGGAGCAGAAGTTGTGCGGTACTGGAAGTTCCCCAGATCTGAGTCCATAGTCTGCAGGCATGATTGCACTGGTGGGAGAGGGCAGAAGGACAGCAAACGAGTGAGAAGCCACAGGACAATAATCTGTGGTCAAATCCTACAGAGGCCAACAGAGATATTTTCTAGTGGAGATCAAAATCAGATAATGACCAATCTATTCCTACTGGCCCTTCATTTACAACAGAGTTTGAAAAAATTGTGTACAGAAACAACCAGACTCCTCTAAGTGACATTTTTTTTCCTATTGGGACAGTGTCAAAAAAGAAATATGCAGGGAATTGGGGTTTCTCAACCTGGAGGAACGGAGTCTGAAAATAGAAATGACTCTTGCTTCAGAGACTAACGGAATATACTACTTTCCTTGCCCAGGGTGTATAGGGCAAGAAGCAGAGGGCTTAAATCATAACAAAGGAACTTAGGTCAGGAAAAAGTTTTGTAACAGTAAGGATAATAAAAAAGGTGGGGATGTTGCATCACAGAGTTTTTAAGAACAGGGTAGACAAATACTGGGAATGTCTTTGGTGTATCTAATCCTGTCTTAAGAAGGAGGGATGGATTATATATGAGTTTAGCTTTATTTTTTTATGAGCCAAAACCTCCTAATTTGCAAAGCAATTTGGTACCTGGCTCCAAGGATTCCCTTTAAAAGTGCCAGACTAAGAGATTCTGAGCATTTTTGCTAATGGCTTCAGTATCAACTACATTAATATGAGTTAATCATTACTGTGTCTACTCAGCTGGCAATTTACTTATTGGCTTTTGCCTTTGGAGGGTGTGATCCTGTCACACACCAAGGTCTGGGTGCTGAGCAATAGCAACTCACCGAAGTAAACAAGAGTCAAGAGTCTTCATTCACATCCCTGGCAGTGCTTTAATTTCCATTAAAATCCTAAAACATTTTATTTATGTCTTAAGATATTATCATATGAATCTCTTGAACTACTACCCTGCTGATGATGCTTTTGGGAAATTGCCAGAAGAGATTAAACTAACCTCGGTTTCTTCACCCTGCTGAATGCTATATTGAGCTTGCTTTCTATCCAGCCGTGGTCTTACACCCGTGCCTGTGAGTCGTGATTACTCATGTGATCTATCCCACTGAAGTCACTGGGTAACTTATAAAAGTCTTGTTTCTAGGAATAAAGTATCCTTCCCCCCCCCCCCATCCATAGCCTGATTTCAAAAAGTAATCCTGTTCTTGCTTTCTCAGGCTACAGCTGTAAAAGAACCTTCTCTTGGACTTCAAAGGAAGCATTGCTCATCTTGACAGCATTCTTCCTCCAATGGCTCCTGGGGGGGCTTGTTTTGTGTTAGACAAACAGCCAGAGATCGTGAGTCTTTTCAGTTCGGAGGCCTTCCTTCCGTGGGCAAATTGCATCTTTCAGAAAGCGTAGGTCATACCTGCCTGCCATCCCTTGATCTGTAATGCAGGGAACTTGCAGAAATGGCTGTTTCTCCATGGATTCTCGGATTCCCCAAAGTCTGACTGGTTTGGTTTCCTCTTTTTTACTTATTTTCTTTTTTCGGTGTGAGCCTCTCTGCTTTACTTCAACTGAAACTTTTAACCCCCATCAGAGGGGCACCAAGGGTTAAACTGTGTCCTGCCGTTTCCCACCGCTTTTTATTTAAAGACTTTCTTTTTGCTGATGAGACTTCTGCTCATTAAATACACTGGTGTAATTAGATTTCCCTGGGGTCTTTTACTGTCAGTTCTGGAAACCATGCTCACAGGTGGAAACAGTCCTCCCTCTCCCTCACTGTATCTACAAGGGAAAGTGCCAACATTTATTTACTTCCCGAACGGGCTCTTCTGCCTTGCTGAATGAGACCTTTTTCCCCTCACCTCATAACCCGCACTCTGCATTTGCATGGTTTCAGATAGATAATAAAAGCACTCATCTCCATTTATCTGAGCCCTGCTATAAATCTCCACGTAGCAGAGAGTGCAGCCCTTTGGCAGGAGCAAAAGCACGGCTCGATTGCTCACGGAAGAAGAGAGTAAGGGCTGCTGACATGTTCTTTCAGCAGGTGCTGTTGGGAATTAGCTTATCTTCCAGAGCCCACTCTCTGCCATGAAGTGAAGCCCCTTGAGTCTGAAAACCACTGGGATTCCTGTTAAGAGTCAGGCAGAAGCCAGGAATTCACGGAAGAGTTTTAAAAAGAAGCTGAATAATGTCAGGTGATGTCTTTGGGGATGGAAGTATTGACTGGGAGTAGGGAGGGAAGGTTACTGATTCAGATGTTTACATTCCAGCAAAATGAGTTTTCATCTGGTTCTTCCCCCTTCTTCCCCATGTCCTCAGAGCCCCATGCTGCTGATCAAGCCACTTCCCCACTGCAGAGGCTGCTCTGCTGTCTGATCTGTGTTTTTAATAGGTGGCAAAGGTGCCTAGAGCTGTCCTTAATGTCATATAAATCTAGGTAAGTGCAGCATCTCTGCTCTGCCAGGAAGCACTTGAGCAGCCCAAGAGGTTGGTCACTGCTCAGAGGTTTCTCCCCATAGCACCTTGGTCTGGTGGTGGGGCACCCTGTGCATAGATGGGAGGAGAATGGGGAGGAACACTCAAGAAGCTGTAGGATTTCCCTGATCAGAAATACTGGGCTCAGAAAATTCTGGGAAGTACTGCAGTCCAGGAGGGGAGATGCTGGAACCTCATGTACAGAAGATACCGGATGCCTGTGGTCCATTGAGGAGCCTTTCCCATGGGCACAGCATGTCCACAATCTGTCTCAGTCTCTTTGATGCTCCCACAATATTATAATTACCTAAATTGTTATTCCCATTGGACACCACAGGGGTCTGCTGTAGGTCAAAAGAAGTATCTGATGAATCAAATCCTTTGACTGCAGAGCTGTAGGAGAGGGTCATTCCCTACGGCTCTTTATGGTTTATGGAGTCAGAAGCTTTGTCTTCCTTGCTAGGAAAACTTTTCACTGACTCCCCATCCCCATTTATGAACTCCCCATCATGCCTCTTTTCAAGCTCTGTGTGTTCTTCAGCAGCCAAGGCAAGTAGAGGATCCCTGGGAAGTACAGGGTTTTACTGCAGCAGAGAACTCCTGGGGAAAGGCAAGGAAGGTGCTATGTCCTCATGTCCCTGGGCATCTGGCACAGTCTCCTGGGGGTCAGTAGTCAGCACAACATGGAAGCAGCTTCGGTCTGGTGTGAAAATGGGTCTGCTGTCCTCTGTGTCCTTCACTTTACCCGGCTCCTACTTCTCTGCCTTGCCCTGGGAAACTATGTCAGCAACAAAATAAACGCACACACTTTCTTCATAGCAACCCACTTTGCATTCCTGGAGCATCATCCAGCAATCAAAAATTCAGTTCCCCAGCCATAGGGGAATATTAATTTCTGTCGTGCTGCAGATGGGAAAAACGATGTCTGCAGAGGTGAAATGGAAGGCTGATCATATGGCTTCCTCCTGCCAAGGACTTTGCAGTGAGCTAGCATCTGAACAAAGGGCAGGACTTGTTTCCCTTGGTTTGTGTGTGCTCACAGCTCTCGCTCTTCCCTACGGATCTGCTTTCTCTCTGGCTGCTGCACCCTCCCCTGTCAAACATGTTTGTCACCACCTTTGGGTTCCGCTCAGCTTTGCCCATACACCTCAAAACCTACCCACTTCCTCTGCAGCTTTTTTGCCCAGCCTTTGTAGGGCTGTCTTTGCTCCCTCTGTGGCTTTCTCAGAGCTCTCCCACTTCTCCCAACCCCGAAGTACTTGTACCGGCCACCACACCAGCTTCTGTACAAAATTCAACTGTCCTGCACCCCTTCAAAGGTTCACATTGGCTTCCTGTATTAAATGCTTTTTTTTTTTTAAACAAGGAAGCAATACAAAACCCAACCCTATTTCTTCTTACCATCTCCCTGTCCTTGGCATTGGAACTATCCCGTTTAGAACAAAAGGAAAGTTGCCAGTCACCCCTAGTGACCCAAACAGCGTGGTGCACATCCAGTTGGGTGTTCACCACTCATATGAAGATCACGTTTGTCAGTGAAGAAGGAGTGGGCCTGGCTCGTGGTGGCATCTGCCTCTTCTTCTCGATCATAATAAATATTAATTTAGCTGAACATCTTGAGCTGTTTAAATCTCCCAGGCACTTTGCAAATATTAACGCAATTAATTTGTCATCCCTCATTGCTAAAGATGATATTTTGTCTCCGGTTAATAAAGATTTCTCGGAGGAAACAATAGTTTGATTTTTGGGAAGTACCAAATGGCAGGGCTGTGCTGTTATTGTTTCTGTCGAACAAACAAGGACTCCCCAAAGATGCTTTTGCCAGTGGAAAAGCGTGTCCCAATCTGTTATCAGCCGTCCTTCTTATGAAGAAGCAGCACCTCCAGCACAGGGCAGAGCAGCAGGGCTGAGTCAGTCCTCTCTGTGTGGGAAGGTGAGAGTGACCTCCGCTGCAAAGATTGTGTCACCCATTTGAGAGAACAACTTACGTACCATGGACCTTGTACTGACTGATGTACTTCGGGACAACCTATGCACTAAAATGAACTACTCTCTGCCCCATCATGTTGTTTAAACCACCACTGGAGGTTATCTGGACCACTACACCAAGTGGAAACTGCAGCCACAGCCCAGTACCCCTCGGTGCTAGGCTTTGCAAAAATCAGGCACCCCCCGCCCCAAAGGGCTTGCAGAAAGTGGCATTGCAGTCTGCAGATGCTGCTGTACCACTCAGCTAGGTGCTTCAGGGACAGACTTCAGCACACGGCATTTGACAAAGCTGAGCCCTAAGGATCTGGCAGGACCTGGGACAGGTTCTGAGCAAGGTGAACACGTGATGGTAGCAGGTTAGTTCTGCATTAGCCTGTGCTATGTGGCAAACACCTCGCTCCTGTCGTTTTTCTACAAACCACCATAACTTGACCAACTCCATCCTGTTCTGTTTTTGAAAGCTTAAAAGGGCACTACCAAAAATTATATAGTTACAGGTGAAATTTAGTAATCAGGTCCCCGTTAGTGGCCATAGGTGGAAAATGTGTGAAAGCAGCAATCACCACGTTTTTCCATTAAGCTCAAGAGGCACCTGGGACCTCAGCAAAGTAAAACTCCAAACAAGAAGTCAGTGGCATGGTACAGGGACCTCAGGAAGATAATTCGTCTCATCCTATGCTCTGAACCCCTTCTTTTTCTGTTCAGGACAGAGGAACACCTTCCTAGGCTTGTAAGACAAGTTGAATCCTCCACTTGAGACAATGTGAATTAGATTTACTATGAATGTCTAGATGTAAGATTTGTTGTGCTTAGTTTCAGGGAAGCTCCGGACTCTAACAAACTCAGAAGTCTCCATCCAGGGGCCAGGTACAAGCAAGGACACTGCAGTGATAACTTGTGAATCTCCGACCAAATATGGACTTCAGAACCTGTCCTGCTGCTCCTAATCAGCTGCTCAGTAATAGCTCTTGCAATCTGTAAGGTTGCAAGGCTGCAGGATAGCTGTACTTTGTCTAAATTGCAAGGAAACCTCTCTAGGTAGGTTCTCAAATGGTTTTTGCTGCTGATTAAACAGCTCATCAAAGTTGAACCCTGTTGGCTTGAGTGACCATGGGAAAAAAATAATATATAGCTCCAATGCAACCTCAGCTGTTTCTCCTTAGCCAAGCAGTTACCGCACTTACAGAAATAGAGATTGCAGCTCAAGCCTTCTCCAACCTCATTTCAAGCTAATTGGCACATGCTCCCCTCTGTTCTCCACCCTGATCTCTTCCCCCTATCATGTCCTAATCGCTGCCTGGCTGCTACTGCCTCATCTTCATCAGAATGACACTTCAATATTCATGTAGATCCATTCAGCCACCTTTTGCTGTCCTCAGTTCTCAGGCAGTGATATTTAAGCCTCAATCCCAGAGTTTTTGGTCATGACTTTAGTCTTTAATTATCGTGAGAGACCAATGAGAGGAGCTAACCCTTGTATAAATCACTCTGTAACGAGTTCATCTTTTAGAAGATTTAAAATTCAGAAGCCATTCCTGGTCAAATCCGGAGGGCTATTTAAAATAATTTGGGCAGAGAAAGGAGGAACTCAGTTTGGTGTCCTGACTTGACTGATGCTGGAAAGCCAGGGGTGCTTCAGCAGGAGCATTTGGTGACACCAACAACCTGAACTCACGAGCCTCATTGCCATGAGGTTATTTATCATACTGGTCTATGGTGACACCAAAGCAGCCTGGCTTCTGGCTACCTGAGCACTACCTCCCTCCTAGAGCAGCATCCAGGAGCTGAAAGGTATTACAGTGAACAGCTTCCTGGCTTTTGGTGGGGAGGTCTCACCTATGCTCACACTTCCCTCTGTGGCACGGGGGAGAACCCTAGTTGTTCCAGGGATTTATGGGCACAGGGGAGCGTGAAAAGCAGTTCATGTGCAGGAATATACTTGACTCAATGTGACTGGGGAGTGCTGCAGGCAAAGATTTTAGAGGGTCCCAACGACTGGAGACTTGCTTTTGGTAAACTGAGGCACGCGAGAGCACGGTTTCCCATAACAAACCTGGTTTTAGTAGGCTGTAGTAATGAGCTCTATGTTAGGCAGGGAGTGGGGTTTAAAGCCTTGGGCACCCCACTGCAGAAACACGTTCCCATCTTACTTGTGCCAGAAGAAGGGAAGTGAACTGTGCAAATAACAGGGGATAGATGTTAGGTCAGTTAGTCATGGGCACTAACACTTCAACCAACACCGTAACGAAGGCTTTTCCTGCTGCTCTCACGTCTTGGCAATCTCACGCTCCTTCCAAGCAGTGACCAAGCAGAAATCTTGAAGGCAGGTACCCCATGTTTGAGAGATGAGCCTGTCCTCTGCAGGTGTTTCTTCAGGCAGCAGTCAAGCCCCATTGGCACGTCTTGAACCTCACTACTGTCAGCATCACATGGACTTTATGGCAAAAAGACACCGCACGCTCTCAAGGCTGAGAATCTAATTACTTTAAAAGTATCTTTATGTCATTATATTCACATTAAAATAATAATTTATCACTCCTCATTGTACTCGTAATGATGCTTGAAAATAATGGACTTGAATCAATACTGTGCCCAGCATAAATGTGGTGGAAGAACAGGGAGGACCTTGTCAAAGATGATTGCGTTTCCCTGATTTGGGGCTGATTTGCTTTTTTGACAGAGTACCTGTTCAAAGGGCAAGCTTCTGCCATGCAGATGGGATGAGGAGCTCAGTGAGACCCAGAAGCAGCAAGGAGCTCATTTGTGTATATATATATATAGATATACACATATATATAAAAATCCTTCTTTTTGATAAAATCCTTTGCATACCTTGGTTACTGAACAGATTAAAAAGCAGCAGCAGATCCTTAGAGAAGCTCTAAGGTCTGGAGTGTGGGGCTTCCAGAGGTTAACAAGGTTCATCTCCAATTTCCCTCTACTTCTCTGTGCACGGTGGAAGTGACTCTAGAAGGTGGTGGAGGGTCAGCATGCAGAGCAGCAGTTCATGGAAAAAACAGGCATATCTCTGCACTCAACAGCAGTTTTCAATGCTCTGATTACTTCGACTTCATTGTAATTCTCGTGACTGGAGTTGATGCATCCGAACTCAGGATGCCTTAAGGGCTGCAAACCCATCCTTTGGGGAGAGACTGAGATAAATACAGCCCAGATCAACCTGAATTCCGCGGCAGATTTTTGTGTCTGTGGCTCAAGCCAGGGTCCATGCAAGAAGTCCCTGAGCAGTTCTGGAGAATATTTTGTAAAGGCATGAGAAATTATACAGCTCGACATTACCCTGGCGCTAAGCTTACCTCTACCTGCAACTATACCTTTCAGAAGATACATTAAGTTTTGCTTTACCAGAATTTCCTCTCCTGTCACATTAGAAGAATCTCCTCCCTCTTTGCACTCCCTGAGCTCTCATTTTTGATACCAAGTGTGGCACTGCAAAGCTCACGCATACCCTGATAGCAGAGTTAGAAGTAGAGGTGGCAGTGGAGAACGGTGGGAGGAAATCTGCTGGCTGAGGCATTAAATAGGAATAAGGAAAACCAGCAGCCTCCCAATAGCATCCTATGGGAGGGGAGACATAGTTTTCGTTTTCTGCTTACCAGACTGAGGAATAAAAAGGATACTGTCCCAATTATCTGACCAGTCACCCTCCTTACCTCCACCTCTGTCAGCAAATACAATGTGCCAAGGGCTGTTTACTGGCCTTCTGGAGAGTGGCTGAGCATTGCTTACGTGGGTGAGTAGGCTGGGCATATCCAGACTGCTTGTTGGGAAGAATCCCTTGCTCACGCTAGCTCCGAAGTCAGCACAGGCTCTGACTGGGAAAGTGCTGCCAAAATTGTGATGAGCCGCAGGGTAACAGGTAAGCAGCAATGGGTAGCGTTCCAGTCTGTGCCAAGGCCACGTTCAGGCAAATGTTAGATGGTTTGTTTAGTGTCCTATATAGGAGGTTCCAAGAGGATTTGTGTTTGCAAAGGAGATTGTTGATGACCTTTCCAACCAAAAAGTCTAACAGATACAGACCTCCACTCTGCACTTAGCCCGGAGAAGGAGCCTTTGCACGAGTTTCTGGTTGAGGGAAAAATGCAAGACCTCCAGGTGGAAGATACCAAACATTTTTGGATTCAACTGTGTGGCAATGAATAACCTCCAAGCCTGGGTAATTATATGGGCAACAACCCTGAAGGCGGACAAGGAGAATGTGAGTGTGCAGGCAAATAATCCCAGTCCTATACTGCTTTTTTTTTTTGATGTGTGATTCCTAGTTCACATATGCCTGGTTTAATCGAACAGGTTTTATTGACTAGAAAGTTTAATCAGGGATAAGTTAAACAAGTTAAAGACTTCACTTAACGCAGCTCAACCCAAGTTCTGTCTACTACCTGACCTGATGTGCCCTGGAAATCTTTCAGCTAAAAACTGGGTTTAGCCAAAGGCTTCCTAGCACCACCAAGTCAGGTAAATGAGACATAGAATACTGCTGGGGCTTTGACTCAGCCAAATAGGAGTAAATGAGTTGCTTTGCCATTCATGTTTGCCTCTTCCCCCAGTTTCACTTAATTAAATGCAATGAAGTGATTTATTTATTTATTTGATCCTTTAACACAATGCTTGTTGAATGTTGTTGAAATCATCTGTTTCCTATTTCATAAGTGGCAACAACGGAGTACTCTATAAAAGTAGACCTATTTCTTCCCACATTCATGGTTAAAAAGCAAATGCACATCCACATCTCCAAACAGATCTTTTTCCCATGTGAGATCTGATATCACAGATTTTAAAGCACAGCTTCACTGAAGCTAAAGGAGGAGCTTTAGGAGGACGACGAAATGCTTATACCAGGTTCGGACTTTAAAGTATGAGTTACAGATCCTGGAGTGTCCAGGGATAGTTTGTGATGGTGACTGCTCAGTGTAAATGGGGTAAGGATATTTGCTTTATGCCTGCTTATCTCACAGCCTAATTCCTGCCTTCTTATGGGAAATATCCTTGAGTGTCATGGGAAAAATCCTTGAGTGTCATGGGAAAATGCATATTGATGAACTTTCCAATGTATAGCCAAGCTTGGCTGCATCCTTTATTTTTACATTAGTCACTAACCATTTCAATTAGAAAGAGCATTAACTCACAAATCATAAATTCAGGAGAGGAGCTGGTATTTCTCACTGCTCTGCAGTGGGATCTAATGATTTCTTTCCTATAAGAAGAGAAAAAGCCTTTAAAGTAATGTCCCTTGTGGATAGTCTCCAGCATATGTGATGACTTTTTTTACAGTACTCAGTAGATTTAGCAACAAAAAAAACTGTGAGCTCTTCTGTTAGAAAGAGCAAGGTTTTTAAAATAAATACTCTTTAAAAAGAAATCTTTCTTTCTTGTTGTTGTCATGCCTTGCCATTGGACAGGTTTGGGACCATCCCACCTATCAGAGCAGGAAAAACACAAGGGTTCATATGGTGTAGAAGCTTGACCTCACATGTTACCTACTTGTAACCTTCCTGCCTGTGTGCTGCATGGACATGGCTGGTGTTTGCAGGAGGTGCAGTGGTCCTGTGGTGGCCCAGAACCTGGCATCCAAGCTAGGAAGACCCTGGAAGGTAGATGTGAACTCATGCAGTTGGCAAGTCCTCTCCTGTGCACAGTTTAATCTCACCTTAAAATACACCTCTGCAATATCACCTGCCTTCAGCAGGTCCCTGCTCCTGTGACTACTGTACAGTTCTGCTCCAGGGTGTCAGACTTGGGTTACATTCCTGATGCCTTGGCGAATTCCAGAGCAAATACATATGGGAACAGCAATGTATAGTGTCCCTTCCCTGCCATCTCAAAGCAGTGGGAGCAGAGAAGGTAAAATATTTAGACTCCAGATGTCTTTATTTGCCAAAATAGAAATTCTTGCTGTAAAATATCTACAAAACGTAATTAAAATTGCCATTTATTTTTCTCACTGTTGCTAACATTGCTAGCAAAACTGACTCATTTGGTGCTGCCAAATATAGCATTCCAGGTGTAAAACACTCTCCGATGTTCATGACATTTTGCATGTAAATAATGAGTCACTGAGAATGATCTGGTACTATCCATATGCCTGATACAGAAATACTGGGATGAGTGGGAGCTCAGTATACACACACGACAAGATAATGTTTGAGAATTAAAAAAAAAAAAAAAAATGGTGTTTGTGCATAGTTCCTAATAAAGAGAATGAATTCTTCATGCACTGATTCTTCTGCTCTCAAGACTCATACAGAGGAGGGTGACTGGGACCCGCCATCCCTGTTGCACCATCTCTGAGTATCAATTTGAAGGGGGTCAGGGCATTTTATATGTTATTTGGTTTTGTTGTTTGTTTATTTATTTATTATTTGTATTTATATATTATTTGTCATGGTATTTCCCTTTTCAAATTCCTTGGGTTTTTTTCCTTTTTCTTTTTTTTTAGTTTTTTTTTTTTGCAT
>WTSP01027911.1:13922-31569 GCA_025331215.1 Actenoides lindsayi | reverse complement strand
GGCTGGATGGGGCTCTGAGCAACCTGCTCTAGTGGGAGGTGTCCCTGCCCATGGCAGAGGGGTTGGAATGAGATGATCCCTTCCAACCCTGACAATTCTATGATTTTATGATTCTAAGCTTTAAAGGAAGAAGCCTGTAGCTGTGAATGAAAGGGAAGTATTTTCTCCCAACTTCATGGCATCCTCAACAATGCCTAATATGCCTATTCAGTCCTCTAGGATGAGGGCAAAACCCAGGAGACCTCTCTAAACTCAATGTATTTTTACAAGATGATAGAAGAGCAACATTTCTGTCTCCTTTCTTAATACATTTCTTGAGTTTTTTTTCTATAAGTAAAGGATGTTTATAGCTTTTTATAATGTATTTATCTCCCCTATTGAAATCCCCAGTGTCTTGTGATAGATTAGAAAATTGCTACTACTAAAATAGACTAGCTTATCCAGTCACGTAAGTAACTCTAAAGCCAAGCTACTAATAACAGCCACCATCAGCTTTTCACTACTGGGGAAAGGTTTCAGGAGAATTTTAAGCCCAATTTACCTAATATGCTTAAGGAGATCTTCAAGATCCAATAATTCAATGAGGAAATTAACGGGAAGCAGATGAGAATGCTGGTTTTATACCTACAATTTAAAAAAAGAAAAAAAGCATTTAAGGAGGAGAAAATCCCAGAAGAAGGGTATTAGACACAGGGAATTTGTAAGCTTAGGGTCCTACTGGGTAGTTTTCCCAATGAGGGACTGGACTAAATGTCCTTCAGGGCACCAAGAGGGTTTGATTTGTCACTATTTAAAACAAGTACGTGCAGCTTCAGTCCTATTTTGGTCTGATCTGGCAAGAGGAACTACAATCCCTGTGTGTTTACTGTACAGTTTATACACATCTCCAATACACAAGGTGTTGCTCATTGCTCTGAAACGGCTAAAGATCTTGAATGATGCTAATTACCTTCTCTGTTTCCCTTTAATTCCTTCACCCTTGCTCCAGGCCTTCCTGGGAAGGAGATGCTTAAAAATAACCTTGACCAGGGCCTTTACTGGTGGTAATAAGGCACAAATGGTACCAACTGTGTAATCAAAGTAGCAACGTTGCATCCCATGCAGCTGTCAAACGAGATGTATAGACAGTATGGTGGGTTGGGCAGGATGGAAGATGAGCAGTAGTTCAGCCCTGAAGTAGACCCTTTAAGGAGACAGTAAGAGTAAGGTAATTAAGGTAATTAATGACAGTGACCGTGGAGAAAATTCTCCCTTTCACTATGACACACAGCATCTCGCGTGAGGAACCCAACCAGAGATACAGTGCAGGGCCAGGGAGGAGATAGTAGAAACAGAACTCTCTTTTCTTCTACCTGATCAGAGGATAAGGTTAGGAAAAAAAAAGTCTCATTTTGGTGAGGCCTATATGATTTGCCTTCCTGACTCACTCGAGGTTTCTCCACACCTCTACATTTTTCCATCAGAAGCAAAATTGTCGGGAAGGACAGCCAGAACATGACTCTGTTGGGTGTGGACTCCTACCCCAAAAGATGCTTCTAGAGATGGGAAACAAGCTCTACTCCACAGCCAGTGTCCTGCAATGCCTGTTCACATGTATTTGTCTTTTTAGCTGCCTTTCTGGCTTACTTATTTGACATGTTAACAGCATCTAAAGCCATTTGGAGGAGCTGATATTTAGTTATTATTCAAGACTACGAGAAAGAAAAGAAAATGTATTTGAAGATGATAGAGAGCTCCATTTCTGTCCCCTGACTTGTTAAGAAATACTAATAGCTTTAGCTTCCCTTCCTATTACGCTCTGATAGGATTTGCTTTCCAAAGCACTCTGACAGTAGGCTGCTGAATTGGAATAAGTAATGTGGGCACACAGATGTCTGTATGCGTCAAGACTAACCAACATGATGGTTAAGGTAGCCCACTGTACCTCTCATCAGAGAAAACAAACCCAAAAATCACTCCAAGTCATGTCAGGAGAAATTGCCTCCTTCACAAGTGAATTTTAGGGACCAGGAGCTGAAGCTGTGGTGAGACAAAGCAAGGGAAGCCACAGTTCTGAGGAGATGGACAGGAAGTCTAAGAGCTAAAAGCAAGCTAAGGTGCTAAGAGCAAGAATCTGGGTAGTCTGGGGTCTCTGGGAGATAGTGTTTTTATTGGTGACTTATTTATGCTGTACATAAAACTGTTGTTACAGGCAGAGATACTTTGGCCAGAACCAAGAGGCTCGCCCTACTGAAACTAAGGAGCATACAATCCTATTTAATGAGGAAAACTCAGTGTTTTTCCAGATCAGGAGGAGGCAAGACTCTAACAACTCTAGAATTTGAGCCCTTGCATGGAATTTACAAAGGGGATAGTTTCATATTGACCCTTCTCCATCTGTAATGAAGCTTGATGAGACCCTTTGCATGTGTATAGTGATTCACACCTATAGGTGTGTACATTGGAGCCTCAGCTAATGGACATACATAAGGCATAAGAGGAATATGGGTGAGGCTTAATTGTTCTTTAGCCACGTATAAAATTGGGTGAAGACTACATGCAATTTGTAAAACTGTCCTGGTGAATTTGGAAAGGCCCCCGTCTTGATTCTGTCCCTGTTGAAATCAAGGGCAGTATTATCATTGACTGTAAAAGGTGAAAGATCAAGGCCTTCTAGGATCTGGGGGGATTTCCCAGCCTGTACCTGTTTCTTGCAACACATACCACCAGCTTCCAATGATCCTGCAGATTTATTAGTTTAGTTCTAACACTCACCAAAGTGAGCAGAAAGATTCCTACTGAGAGCTGAATTTCTGAGTGCTGTGCTATAGTCCTGAGGGCAGAACAACAATAATTTATTAGGAAGGTCTTCAAAACACATGGATAGAATAATAAACTTGACTGGTGGTATGGAACATGCTGGAGAAGGCTGTACCATCTTAGCTCTAGATTTAGGCTATGCTTTACACTGAGATGGAATTTCCTCCTTGCCCAGCTGCTCATGCAGCAGGAAAAGAAGTCCTTTTGAATTTGAGGGAGAGCATCTTACCTGGAAAAGCATGAGGCTGCCTTAGTCCTAGCATTGTGCTGGCAAGCTGCTATTTTTTCAGGCTTTGTTTGTTCTTTGCAGTGAAATGTGTTTAATTCTCAGGAGAAGAACTATTTTCTTTTCTTTCCTGAGTGCAAAGTAATGGTAATAAATAAGAGTGAAATAAATAAAATAGAAGGAGGTGAGTAAAGCCATCAAAACTCCTAGGGAGCTGGCAGGACTGAATTCAGAAAGTCCTCAATGACATGAATGGATCCCCCCACACACATACAGATTCAGACTAATGGGGGCATCTGAAAGTAAGGGTGTGTTATTCATTGGCAGAATCGCTGGAATGACACTAATACATAAAAATTCAGATGCTTCAAGGCTTGGTAGAATAGATGCTCCTTATTCCGAGAGCTTGATTCCTTTTAAGTCAGGAGACAAAGACTGGAGCCAGTGCTGCAGTTGCAGTGAGCTTTTGTCTGTCTGAAAATTGATTGTCTCTTGTCCAAGAGTTGAGCACAGAGTCAGAGTGAAGCAAAGGGTCTCTCCACATTTCCAGATTAAGTCAACTGCTGTGTGTTCAATCCAAAAAGCAACTCTTGACTGATGGACTAGAAAAGGCTCAAAAAAGCAAGTCACGGGTGCTAAGATCTCGTACCTCATGGTTCAGAAGAAAACTGTATTGTACAGACATTCAGTGTTGCATTAAGTGTCTCCAGGACACTCCCAGTGATCCATCTGGTGAGGTTGGATGGGGCTCTGAGCAACTTGCTCTAGTTGAAGATGTCCCTGCTCACTGCAGGGGGGGTTGGACGAGATGATCTTTAAAGGTCCCTCCCAACCCAAACAATTCTATGATTCTTTTCTATGATCCTAAACTGCCTCCAGTTTTCTTCATCCGAGACAAGTTGACTGGAGGAGGTATTGCAGTGTAATGTGTCTGCCAAAGCTCTCCCAGTATGCTTTAATCATTCCAGAATAACTCCTCCACACAGACCTGAGATATCTTTGTGTTTGGATTATCTTCCCCAAATAGGGGAATTAGTCTGTAATTGCTATTCTGGTTGATCCTATTTGAATCTTTAGAAAGGTGCTTCAGCCCCTAGATCCAAAGCAGAATCTGTTTTAAGGGAATGTAAAGTGAAATAGTGGTAAGAGCAGTGAGACCTAGTAGAAGCCATTAAATCATTTATGCCCCAATTCAGCCTGGTTTTGAGATGTTTAAGTGATGCACAGCAGGCAATTGCATCCTTTAAGTCAAAGGAAACACATTCATTCACAGTTCTAAGTCAGTGTCTGGGAAGACTGGGATCTATCTGCTTAGTTTTTTTGAAGGGATGTTCGCTTGCCAGAGATTTTTTTTTTTTCTTTGTTGTGGATATTTTTTCTGGGTTTTGTTCTGTGAGCAGTGGTACAGATTTTGGCAATGCCACCATGTAATCACGCTTTACTTGAATGGGCTTTGCTCCTATGGTAACAGATTTTTAGCTGCTATTGTTCCCAGCTTTTTGAAGGTGCCATTAACCATTGCTCCCAGTGGCCTGGTTCTCCATGTAGCTTGGGCTTTCCAAGGCTGGACCTCAGAAGTGTCAAGGTTATACCAGAAAACGGGAAGGAGACTCAGTGACTGGGAAAATGGGATCAAGTCTTTTTTCATCTTTCCCCTAATCCTGGATAAGACAGAGGCCAAAGCAGCCCCATCAGAGCTTATAGCAGCTAAGAGGCTGCTGCAAATTCTGCCAGCCTCAGTGCTTCCTTGTGGAGGACCATGCCAGCTGGATCCTTTCTGCCCCATCCTGATTCCTCTCTGTGGCAATATGCCCAGTGCTCAAAAGTGAGCAAAGCTCTTCACTGTGCCAGCTGCCACGGGGATCTTTGGCTGCCTCTTGAAGACATTATCTCTGGGGCTACGTCAGCAAACCAGGTGGAGTTACAGTTAAGATTTTGGCAATATCTGCAACTCTGGGGCTGTGTTTAAGGTCACATTTCTGTAGCTGTGCTTGCCTTCATTTAATCTTGTTTGCTCTGACGTCAATGCAAATGTAGCAGCAAGCCCATGCTGTTACATGCTCTATTATTATGGTTTTTTCTCTCTTAAATCATGGCTGGTTTCTCACGATTGAGTTAAATTTACTATGGAGAGGGGCAGGTTGTTTTAACAGTGCCGTAGCTACTGTGTTGGCATATTCTATCCAAATACAGAGTATTTGCACTTAATAAATCTGTTCAATTGATTCTTGTTATAACAGCCAAAAAGCTGAGTTCATTGTGGGCTGTGTGTGCCTGTATCCTGGTGCGATTCAGCCTTGAATGCTAATGTATTAGGCCTGCCTATTTTATACATAAACAATTTATTACCTTCACATGAATTAAATTTTCATGACATAGATGAATGTATTCTGCCTACCATCTGGAATGTCCTACAGCGGTCTCCAAATGGTGCAGGGTTCCACACGTCATTGAAATGTAGCCCTTCCCAGAGCAAAGCACGGGAGCTGAGTAGGACCGCACAACTTTAGGACCCCTGGGCAGAATGGAATAAACCAGAGAGTGTCCTGCTGAAGCTAGAGGTAAATTCAGGTTGCAGGAGGTTACAGTGATTTTTTCAACCGGCACAGCAAATTTAACAGACTCGCAGCTCTTGCAAAATATCTAAAGGGCATCCCTTAAACTGCAAGGTATAGAGATGTTCAGTGACTTGTCAAAGGCTGTGGAGCAAGTCCACAGAAAAAGCAGTAAAAGTTCCTACACCCCCTGCCTGCCCACTGCACAGCTCTACAAAGCAGCCTGTGTTTGAAGAGCGAAAGGGAGAAGAGTCAGATAATAGGCTTGAGGATAAAAGAAGTGACATCAAAATCTTTCAACATCCATGTCATTAGCAGATCAGTGGATGGGCTGTCACTGACTCTTTTCTGGCCTTAAACTCTACAGCATTCAACAAGGAAATGGTAAGTTTTCAGGGAATTGGAAAGCTGTGGGTTTTCAGGTCATATTTAATCATTTTTTTTACAAAGAAGGTCTATTTGTAATACCCCTGCTGACAAAGCATCAGTGGATTAACAGGACTAGCAGGTAATTCTGCTTCAACATCAATACTGGCATAACACTATATGCTGCCTACAGCTTAACAGGAGCATCTGAAAAACTTAATTCATGGAGTGACAGTATGACGTGAGTAATAGCCATAGAATGGGGGTAAGAAAATTACCACAAAAGGTAGAACAAATATTCAGGGCTCATCGCAGACAACAAAGAGAGTCTTCTTGACAGGCTCCAGTCCATTGCTGGCTTCCTAGTCCGAGTTTCCCTCCTTCAGCATTAGCCACAGGAACCACAAAGTCATTGAAGTAGGATGGGATTTACTGGAAGATGAGTTACCCCATTATCTGAGGTACTGTCTGAAGTATCTGTTTTTGGAGAGCATGAACCGATGATTCTCCATTCCTGTTGAGGATGCACTAGAAATCCAGCTTGGACTGGACTCTAACAGCTGAAGAGAGCAGACCTGACTCCTGTCCATCGTGCACAGCCTCCAAATAGCTCTCAAATGCCTTCTCAAAGCCTGTCCTGGAGGAAATCCTCCAAGTCTGACGAGACCACACCTGAAGCAGCCCATTGAGAGCATGCCCTAACTGAAACATGAGGCAAGCCTGGGTTAGAAATAATCTCAAACTCTGAAAGTGCTCTTACTGTCAGCCTGTGCAGTCATGCCAGTTTTTCACTTCTGGCCTAATTGGTCTAACAAAACAAACAGGAACAACTCTGGCAGGAGCAATGACCCCACAGTGCTGTAGAGATGGGCTATGGGGGCTTGAGGATCTTTCTTTTAAGAAGTGAATTTCCTATCCTGTATGTTTTAAGAGAAGATAATGGCACTGCCGACACCTCCTTTCCAGAAGGCAGGGTTGCTCATTCTTCTGTTCTGACTGAAATATTGCAGGGGAGAGCTGAGAAAAGGTGCTTGTCTCCTTGGGTATTGCTGAGTGCAATGGATGAGTGGCATCTGGAGAACAGGCAGGTTGAATGATTGCAGAGTTGCTCTCACTGCCTCCAAGGTTCTGGCCTCTGTTATCAGTGGGATAGCGCAGGGTACCAAATTAATTCCTAGACATGAGCTTCCACTGTAGCACATAGCTCCATCTCGCTGGATTCTACAGTGCCAAGGTCTAAATTAAGAAAAACTGGCAAGGGAAGAGCTCAATCTCTTTGTCTCTGCAAGTTCTGCTCACGCTGCTATCTTCGTGGGCATGTAATGTAAGCTGAAGCTGGTAGTTAGCAGGAGATATTGCATTTTTCATTTCTGCTTCACTCCACTCACAGCAGTGAGACGATTTGGGCTAGTGCTGTAATGTCACACGCACACATACACAGCCCAGTCCGCAAGGCTCCAACTGCAGATGCAGACCTTTGCTTCTTACGCGGTCCTGTTGAAATGGCTGCAATTTGCAGGTGTTCAGGACCTTGGGAAAGCCATCTCCTTATTCTGACAGTTGAGGCTGAGGTTCTTGAAGCTGAAGCTGGAATCCTGAGTTCTGATTTATATCCTTAAATATGTTGGTTGAATTTCAGAAGTGCGAAGCCAGCGCTACTGTTGAAAAACAGGTCATTTATTTATATCTTAAATCTGGATTCAGAAGTCTAATATTAGTTGCTTATTTTTTACAAGTCTTTGTCTTGGTCTAAATAAGGATCGATGTCCCTATTTAGATGTGGAAGTTGGAGAAGTTAGCTTACATGACTGACTTGTCATCGCAGAGTGCCAATAAAGAAGTCCAGGACTGGAGTTCTGCACCTCTCCTTCTTTCCTGCAATATTGCAAATCTCTAAAAGAAGCTTCCCAAGACTTCCGTTGCTCAGTAAAGCTCGGCAGTCACGAGGGAAGTCTGGAGACTCCATGATTTGCAAGGGCAGGTCTGCTCTAGGTTTCCTACAACTCAGACTAGTCTCCTTGTGTATTCAGGAGGAGCTATTACAGTGAGGATAACATGAGGAATGAGACTGGGCCAAATTGTATGGAATGGTGTAATTCCTTTTAAGATCGCTCAGAGTCTATGACCAAAAAAAAAATTAAATATATTTTCACGAAACATTCCTTTAGGTTGATTGCAGATATAAGTGCAAAACCTTCGCTCGTCTACAAAATAAAGACCATAATGTAAAAATAAGTCTTACACAAAGCAAAACATATCCTAAGGATCTGTAAAATCCTACAAAATGTAAAGAAATTGGCAGAGCGGCATTGAGAAAAATGTTGCATACATAATTAACGTAGTTTTGAAGTGATTATAGTCTGGGTTTTTTTTTCATGCTTTGAGTATTCAACAGGTACTTCCTTCTGTAGAGCACTTGTTTTCTGCAAATTAAGTTATCTGGATTTGAACCTACCTTGGGAACTAACATAACTCCACCTGTTGCTGAGTAATTTATACTCTCTAGTATACTTACACCCCAAACGCTCCTATGTGTTAGGAGAGGGAATCAGTACAACTTTACAGGTGGAAAACATAGAGAGACAAAACATCTTCCCTGCCATCACATGAGCAGCCTGCGGTAGATAAAGGGATTTGGGATTCCTTGATACTGGGCTGGTGTTCAGACCACTCAACTGTCTTTCCTTTGTTCTGTTTTGAAATTCCTCTTGCTGACAGGTAGTGCAATGGAAATATAGTTGTGGCTGAATGACACACGATCTCTGGATTCTGCCCTGAGGAGACTCAGCGGGGACTTTTGTGAGGTCCCTGCACTCACTCCACCTTGGTACCAGGTTGTTTTGGTGTGATGTTAGCACTGTCTTCAGTACTGCTGATGACAGCTTTAGCTTCCCCAGCCCAATGGACCATCTGACCTCCTAGAACCCTGTCTCAGAGACAATATCATGTCATAAATGTTTCTGGTACAGTAAATAATGACATATGTGTCTGACGTTGTACATGCACTGCCAGCTGATGAAAGCAGATACTGCAAGGCTGGATATTTAAGGCTTCTTTGGGAGTAGTTAGAGTGCTGGCTCTGTTTGTTGCATTGCCCATTCACAATAACCTGAGCTATTTACTGTATATGCAGAGTTTGCAGCAGCAGCAAAGCCATTCATTCCTAGATGTTGAATCTGAGTGGTTTCTCTCCCCTGTTGAATGACAGCATGTGTAATGGATCTCCACGTGCCAGAGGGCTTTTCAGTAGCAGAGCTTCAGGCATCACATGGAGAATTAAGGCACACCGAAGGCTTGGTGTTTATTTTGGAACTGAATTCAAAAAACTCCACTCTGGGGAAAAGCTTTCAACCAGATAAGATGGAGGATTTGATCTACGAGCTTCCTTTCTTAGGTATTTCTGTCATCCCCTTTGAACTGCAGCAATCGGTTGATACACGTGGCGATGGGAAGGAAAAGCATCTGAGTTGTGTAACATCTGCTTATCACTACAGATTATCCGGTGGCAATGAGATTAAAGCTTTTTCTTATGTAGGAAGATCTTGGGATTTAGAATTGCTTTCTGTTTGGTTTTGTGTTTGTTTGTTTGGTTTTTTCTTACGTAATGCACTATACATTTGGTTTCGTTGAGCATGGAGAGGAAACTACACAAGTAAAACAGGGATTTTTAAAGGAAGAATAGATTTCTAAAGGATTCCCTTCAACCTTCAACCATGATGTAGCTATAATCACATACACAATAATCCCAGCATTGCCTCCTGGTGGTTATGTTCACAATAGAACTGAAATGGGGATCATTTTGGAGCCATACAGGGAAGCAACTTGGATTTCAAACCCTGCAGAGCTTTGTGGTAGCACAGCAACCTGCTCCTTTGTCTTGCTGACAGATTGACTTTCTGGCTGAAGTCCAACTGGTTGTCAGGGTATCTAAGGGTATCCTATGTGCTTGGCCCATTTTGGTTGTCCATTTCTGCCACGTATATACCAGCAGACAACCTCAGAGCTCCTGAGGCTGTTTCAAATCTGTCTGGTTTCATGAGCTGTAGAAAGAACAACAGAGGCTGAGGACCAAGACTTTGAAGGAACTTCAGCTCAACCCCTTCTCTTGACCTAGTCATCAAGCTGGTGGACAGGGTTTCAAAATGGTACCAGACTTCCCTAAGACTCTATTGTAAACTTTAATTTCTGCCTATAGCACTTATTGCCCTGCAATGAGCGGCCTCCTGAAATCAAAATGAAGGAAAATAACAGAAGCACCTCTCTGTGAGGACCACCCAGTCTGGGCACTAAGACAGCTTGAGTCATTGGATTCCTATATAAGGGGGACACCAATTTCCTAGATCTGAGGTCACTCCATGTGGGCTACAGTGCATGCAATAAATTTAGTAAAATAGTAATAATGTACCGTGGCCCTTCTGTCTCTGCCCTTCCATTAGTGTGCAGTGTATATCAGAAGGATCAGCAAGCTGAGACCAGGGAGGAAAATATTTAAATTACATCAAGGTTGTGCTTTCTAAATAAAGACTGGTGGTCCCTTTGATAATACCACTAGCATAATGCTTTGATCCTCAGAGCTTGAAACAGTTATTCTTTGTATGGGTCTCTCATTGACTGCAAAGGGAATTTTGGGCACAGTGCAATTACCTACACAAGATTGGGCCAATTACTTAATTAAATTTTAAGTAGGAGTACATACATAGCAGATGGACATTCTGAGAAGGTACTGAGTAATGTGTGCAGGGTAACAGAGGACGCAGTTTATCTTGCAGATGAGCCTTGGATGGGGTTTAAGTGTATTAACATTAGGAGTCCAATTGGATTGAGGCGGTGTGTAAAATTTCTCCAAGCCTTCTTAACCTGGCTGAATGTTCCTCAGATGAATGCAGCAGAGAACGAGTCAATCACTTAATCACTCTTGTTTGAAGCTAGTGTGAAAACAAAGAACGGCCATAGTTAGAAAGAGGCTTTGTTTAGGCAGGTTGTTCTACAGGCTTGGATAGGTGGCTCGGTTTTAGTTGGGTACTCACTTTTTAAAGGCAGCTGAAAGGTTTTTCAACCAATATCTCTTAAAAAAAATGGTAATTTGTAGGTACTATATTGTTTACCTTTTTTTCCTTTCCATTACCACACCTTACTTCGCGTTGGAGCTTTCATTCTGTCTCATTGCTTTATGTGCCTGCATTTTAGGATGAATATTTATTTATTTTGCTTCACTTCACATCTAAGAGTTGCAGGCAGCTTTAAGTGTTTTCCTGGAGCCAAGCAAGACACAGAAAGGGCAAGAGGAACATCATTTGTATTTACAATGATACTAAGCTCAGGTACTTAAAAAAATATTCCCATTCACTTCTCACTGCTTACAAAGGACACACAATATTTGGGACAGGGTGGGAGAAAGGATGGTAATGCTGTTTGAGATGTACTGGTGACAGTCAGGGAGGGGACAAGCCTTCATTCCTCAACTTTCAGGCTTATTTAATCTCCAGATACAGAGACTATACTAGCCCTTGATTTTAGATTAGCCTGGGATAAGTCCAAAACCCCACAGTGCTTAAGATTTATGGCTATGATGAGTATTCTTCAAGGGACACCAAGCCTGCACACTTGTCAAACTCCCAAACTTCAGATAACAACCTAACAGTGATGACTAACACAATGTATGATAGTGTTCCTCACATCCATTTGCTTTCTTTAAGGGTGTCCCAATGGCTGAAGAAAAAACCAAGTATAACTGCACTGTCAGTGAAGTCACCATTGTGAACCTGCAGCCTGAGAAAAATCCCATTCTCATCTTGGCAGGAGGGAAGCCAGGCAGTGAACATAGAAACCTTGGTTTCCAACCTCCTTCACCAAGGATTTCGGAGAAGAAGCTGTCCCTGGGAGACAAAAAAATGTGGCCAGAAAACATGAAAAAAGAGGGAGTTTTATCTCCCAGCCTGCATCGTGCAAATGAGTTTGGTAGCACAGAGAACATCACTCTGAAGAGGCCGGTGAAGTTGGCCCCTCTGGAGATCCCTGTGGAAGTAAAAGAAGCCCAACTCCAAAAGATTATGAGCATCCAGAGAGAAGCCCAAATGGCTGCTCAGAAGCCAAAGGTTATCAACTCCATCAGCAACGAACCCCATGTGAAAAGGGTAAAGAATCTGGCTCAGGGGGAGCTGGAAAACCTTCAAAAGATAAAGCTGAGTGAGAAGGCTGCTCTGGAGAATAAAGATGATTCCCTACCCCCTAAAAGCAACAAACCCCTGGGAGAAATTCAAATTATTTTGCCTCCAGAGACAACCTCTAAGCTGACTAAACAACCAGGTGTCGAAGAGGCTCCCAAGACACTCTGTAAGCTATTAATCCCCACTCTCCAGGTATCTGACATGCACGAAGACTCTCATAGCCCTGACAACACCCCTGATCCTTGCCAGAATGTTTCTCGGCGCCGATTCAGAGTAAGGCACACGAAAGAGCAGCAAGAAGACCACGGGAAAGTCAAACCCTTAAAGGCCACGGATCCGGGAGAAGGCAAGCAGAAATCTGCAGGTCAACGCACGCAAAAAACCCTCAGCGACGCAAGCAAGCTCATTGAAAATGTGGCCAAAAAGCAGAAGGAACGAGGAGCAAAGCAAGGGGAAATGGATGAAGCCTCTTTCGTGAGGAGGCAGTCTACTCGAAGGATGGCCTTGGGAGACATCATCCAGGTGGATGAAGACTGAATATCACGCGCTGTGCATAGGAGATTTAGACAGAAGGGCTACCCAGTAAAATGTTTGAGACTGACTGCTTAGGTAGAAGTCTTTAGAAGAGTGTCTGGAGACATTAGTAGACTACGCAGTGAAAATAAGTTAATATTATTGAATATCTCGTTTGATAATTTCAGATTATGACAAAGTGAGTCAGAGGGCAAATATCTGCCTGCTTCACTCAACACTACAAAGGCCTCAGCTACAATCCTGAGTCCAGCACAGAGTACAACTTTTCAAGACATATGTGGACCATGCAGGAAAAAATCCAGATTTGGACTGAGTGGAGGGACCAAGAGAAAACCAGGAACCTAGGAAATATTGTGTCTGGGGCAAGAAAAAAAACCAACCCAACATCCTTTGCTCCTGAGAAAGCAGCCTTCTGACTATCTGATGTGGCAAGTTTGTTTCAGAAAGACAAGACTAAAATGTTCTTCCTATCTATTGTTGGCAGAACAAAAAGTAATTAGCTTAAGATTTAGCAAGAGACATTTAAGTCAGAAAAGGAGAAATACTTCTAAGGACAATAAACAGCTGCAGAATGCTGTTTACAGAGATGGGAATCTCTGTCACTGAAATTTTAAATAATACATTAGACAAACACCTGCCAAGGATGATTTCAGAAGAGTTAATCCTTCATTCAGACACGACAAGGGCCAGATGATCTGTAATGTCCTTCAACCTCTGTTTTCTGATATTGTACGGTCTTTCTTTTCAGTTGTTCACTCGCAGGACTACTAACCAAGCCATGTACTACAAAAAATGTACAATAAAAGTTAACTTTACACTTTGCAGTGATTCTTCTTCATTGTCTTAACAGCTAGGGTCAAGATATTCACTGAAACTTGCTACTGTTCTGCTCTTTAACTGACCTCTTTTCATGCAACTAAATGCAATATATCACGTGTCTAGGAACAAATGATGAAATTTGCTTTAAAAATGTAAAACAATGAGACTGCCAAGGACTCAGAGGTCCCAGCTTTGTCCTGTGGCTGCAGTGACACGTTGTTGGATGCATGAGCAGGAGACTTTTGATTAGGGGAAGGGAATAGAAAAACTTTTCCACCTCTAGCATTAGCAAGGTCTTTGCTGAAATGGTGTCTCCAGGATCCAGCATCTAGCTTTACATGGAAATTCAGACTCTGTGTCCCATGCTTGAAAGAGTTATCTTCACTTATTGGAAAAGTTCTAGAAGGCTAATTGAATTCTGTGAAACTTCCCTTCCATGTGACAGGGAAGAAGTTTGATCTGCAGTCTATCCAAGGCTCTTGAAGAAAACAAACAAACAAAAAAGGATATAAAATATTTAGTGGAAGCTGGATCTTGAGAAATTCATATAGGAATTGGGTGCAGCATTTTAACTTGGGCTACTGTCCAGTATAAATTCACGCTGGGCTGGCTTCTTGCACTGATTAGACCTTTCCACCACCCCCTTATGCTGGCACTGCTTCCCAAACAGCAGCACAG
Source organism: Actenoides lindsayi (assembly GCA_025331215.1). NCBI lineage: Eukaryota > Metazoa > Chordata > Aves > Coraciiformes > Alcedinidae > Actenoides > Actenoides lindsayi. The sequence continues at coordinate 17,425 of WTSP01027911.1, read as the reverse complement.
TGACCTGGAACAGGGAATTTAACATAGCAATTTCCCCCAAAAGATGAGTTTTCAACTGGGACCTGCCCCAGTCTTGATTTACCGAATGACTTCAGCAGTGCTTGTGTCAGCGTGGAGGCAAGGACAGGGAAGAACACATTCATTCTGGTGACTGACTGTACTTCTTGTTAAAGGATGTCTAAACTATACTCTAAAGGCAATAAACCACCATATCAAAGTGCCAAGAAACACAGTGAGCTCTCTGACATGACACAAATACTTGAAAAATCTAGGTCCCATCCTTAGCTTTCCCCCGCTCCCGCCCCAGAAATTCCTGGCCAGTGTTAGTTGGAAGAACAGTCTAGAGAATATCATGATTCACTCTCTGTTCTGAATCTGTGCATCCTTCTGCTCTACGATGGTTTTAAATCTGTTCAGTCTGAAATGTCATGATAGCGTTTTCCATAAGGGAAAATCATATCACTGTGGGAGCATCAGGGGAACTCTTGTACTTATCCAAACTATTAGAGCAGGATGCTCCTGAAATGTTCCTTTTTGCTAGTAAGATAGGTGTGATTCTGTGTTATGTAATGCTTGCTGGTGTATAAAGTGACTAATGAAAAAGTAGTCCTGTGCACACACAAAACACATTTTGAGGGCAAACATAATTTCAGAAGAACCCCATTGAAAAAAAAATAAAATAAAATACTAGGGCAAAAGAGAGATTTTTGCCAGAGAACTCAGGTCACATCACAGGGGGTTGTCATGGAGGGGAACCAAGCTTTGGTCCCAAATATATGCTGTTATATACCATTGCTCCCTGAAGTGTCTTGTCTTCAGATTGACATCGGAAAAAATCTGACTCGGTAGTGTGTTTAAACTGGGGATGACACAATCAGTGGAGCCAAGATCCAACCGACCTGTAAAAACATTCTCAAATATTGAGCATAAAGGGAAAAAAAATCCTAGCAACTAAATAATGAGGAGGATCCCTTCTTATGTAAATAAAGTTCATAAAGGAATAAATAGTGCTTTAAGGATACATATCCATGTAGCTGTTCAGTAGGTGGTTCTAAGAGAAAACCCCCTTGACTGCATATTACACTTTTCTGCCATTACTTCCAGTGTTTTTGCAATTCAGGAACTCAGGAGGTAACTTCTTTTCTGCATTGCTGTCAAGATTTAGGGGTCAGGGCCATCTGCTAGACTTATAACAGATGTTCTCTGTTAACACCCCTCCCTCCATAAAGGGGAAGGGAAAGGGAATAAGGGAGATAGACTCAGCAATTAGAAAAGGAAACTAGAACGCCTTTAATGACAATTAAAACAATAAAATAGAATATAGATATGTATATACAAAACCAGTATCGAACCTAAACCCCCCGATGGCAATTACATCACCATCACCACTGATGCTGTGGAGCAGGCACTAGGAGAGTCCCAGACTGGGACCAGTGGCAGGCATGAACATAGACCTCTACAGCCAGATGTGGTGGCTCACTAGATATGTGAAGAGGACAACCCAGAGATAACTGGATCCCAGTCACAACTTGAAACACACAACTTGGGAACACTATGAAATAGCCAAATGTCTCATCTGTCCCTTACAACGTGCAGAAATGTCCCTGGAAGACACTGCCTGAGTGTTTGTTTGCAGTCCTTTCACCTTTCAGGCTGCAGCAGGAAAACTCAGTCTTGGATGGAAGACAGAATACCAGAGAAGAGATCCTGGAAAGCTTTTAGAAGTGAAGGTCTGGAGCAGCAGACTGTCTCGTCCCACTCAGTGAACAACGAGAGAGGTGATTTGTTTATCTTTATTATTACTTATTATTAGATCCCCTTGGCAATTGCTCTTACATTTTCAGTGATTTCCATATGGATTTCATGGAGAATTATAGCAAATGATGATGCAGCCATCAACAGTCTAGAAGAAGGGAAAGAGAAGAACCAGAAACAGGGAACCAAGAAGGTCTCCAGAGACCATCCTCACTCTTGATTGCCATTTATGCTTGCTGTAAACTTTTCCCTCGGTCTTCAAATCAAGAAGACTGGAAGTTTTAAAAAGCCCAGCCAAAGTCTCCATCTAGCAGTTCATGCAAGTCTGGAGGAGCCTGAGTTGGAGCCACTAATAATGCTGCAGTAGATTCTGCTCATGTATTCTCTGGGGTGAATCACAGCGAGCAGGATCCCATACTCATCTGGGATCCCACACTCATCTGGGATCCCACTGGTACTGCTAGACACTTGGAGCTGAACCAGCAGTAGGGCTCTTTCCAGAAGAGCTCAGCCATGAGCAGCAGCAGGGAAAAACATTGTTATTCTAAACCAGGATTTCTAGTTGTCAGTGCAGGGCTGGGGAAGCGTAATTGCTGGCTTTGATTTCTCCTGCTCATGTAACCTGAGCACATTAAACTCCTGGAAAACAGCCTTACAACTTCAGAAATGAGCTGGCACCACGTTTGCCTTTGGGATCAATGCGCTAATGCTCTCCGGCCGTTTGTACCAACAGGTTGCCTTCATTTTCAGTCTGTGAGGGACACGATTTTAACCGTAATTGTTTCCTCTGAATATTCACAGAGGTCCTGGGGGTGACATGCTTTCAGGCAATTGCAGCAGAAATGTCAATAAAAGGAGCAGTGCTGGAAAAAACATTAGCGGGGAGTAGTTTTACCTTTGTTCCTCAAGTACACAGGCTTCTACCCTGGGCAGGCTCCTGATGCCACTTCTGTCTCCAGAAATTTATTGTAGTACTGGAAGTTGAAAATGGTTTGGCTAAAATAAAGGATGTGTGGACCCTCTAGCTATACCCATAAGCAAATCCAAACGACAAGCTGTTGGAAGTACAAGACACCGTGCATTTTTTTTCTTCTCGTCCTTCTTGTCTTCCTTATTCTTGCTGGAAATGGGAACAAAAGCTCTGAAAGGCCTTTTGAGTGTTTCTGGCCCAGTAAAGGCCCCAAAAGCAGCATGCAAGTGTGATGTGAAAGCATCGGCCGCGTTTTTACGGTAAGAACGATGCCAAAAGCGCAAGGAAGTGGAGACGAGCAAAGAGCACACGAGGTCTTGGCGCGACCAAGACTTTTTATGTCGTTTTGTAGTCAATGGGAATCTACCAGCAGGAATTCAGTGAGTTTCTGAGGCAATCTTTTTGCCTTAGGCTCCCTGCAGCTACACCTACCCAACTCCTGCCAGACACCTGAACGGGGAGTTATTCTAACAGTCCTACTACAGTGGATGGTAGGGGTGAGTCAAACGCACAGCGAGGGAGCTCGCAGCTCAGACTTGGAGGCACGAAAAACACCTCCGAAGCAAAACCCCAAAATGTCCTGTGTGAAATTCCTTTGGCTTGTTCAAGTAACGTCCTCCGTGCCATCCTGACTTCCGGCAACTCTGCTCACTTGTTTGGCTAGTGTGTGTTTTGTACAGGCTGCACATTTTAAGATGTAGGTTCATTCTGAAAAGGGGGGGGGGGGGGGGGTGGTTGAAGGGACTCTTTTTGTTTCTGTATGATGGGAGAAGGAAGG
>WTSP01027911.1:0-11831 GCA_025331215.1 Actenoides lindsayi | reverse complement strand
AAGGGGAAACAGAAGGAAGGGGAAACAGAAGGAAGGGGAAACAGAAGGAAGGGGAAACAGAAGGAAGGGGAAACAGAAGGAAGGGGAAACAGATTAAATAAATGATAGAAAGGAAAACGCAGACACGGAAAACAGGACTGAGAAATGCCCAGTAGCTCTGCACAAACACTGCCTGGAAACGAAGCGTCACCAAGGGCAAAAGCATCGGGAAGATTTATTTCCTCAAACACAACTTTTAGCAAGGGAAGAGCCTCCTGGATCCGAGCCCCACGTCTGTGGCTGCGGCCGCTGCGACGCGAGCGTTCCCGCCGCGCTTCCCGCCGGGCCTGCGCGGGCAGAGCCGCCCCAGAGAGAGGGTGCCGGGGCAAAGAGCTCCCTCCTCCTCCCCACACGAGCTGCGCTGCTCTTGGCAAAAGAGAATAAAATCAAATACAAGAGTTGCCGAAACACTTCAAGGGCCCCGAGAGCTGGGACCGCGCGTAAGGGGCGCTGGGCGGCACCTCCAGAGCGGCCTGCTCCGCAGGGCCCTCACCGAGGGAAAGCTCGCCCTGCTGCGCGAGGCCACGGACACCGCTCCCCCGACACCGCCCCAGCCCCTCAGCGGGTCCCTCTCTGCACTGCAGCCTGACCAAATCATCCCTTTCTTCACAGGAGGAGGGTTTGAAACTAGAGCAGGGGAGATTGAGATGGGACATTCACAAGTTCTTCACTCTGAGGGTGGTGAGACCCAGGAAAGGGTTGCCCAGAGAAGCTGTGGGCACCTCATCCCTGGGAGTGTTTAAGGCCAGGCTGGATGGGGCTCTGAGCAACCTGCTCTAGTGGGAGGTGTCCCTGCCCATGGCAGGGGGGGTTGGAATGAGATGATCTTTCAGGTCCCTTCCAACCCTGACAATTCTATGACTTCCAGAGACTCTCACCTAGTCTATGTTCCTGCTCCAGGCAGCTCTTTTCTAGTAGTGCTTTTTCAAATTAAAAAAAACCAAACCAACCAGCAACAAAACAAACAACAACTAACCCACACCCCCAAACTTTCCAAGAATAAAGATTTTGTGTCTATTTCAGTAGCCTTGTGAATACCCTGGGTTTTTTTCCTCTGACAATTTATCTCCCTACAGACAACTGAAGTCCGCTGCTTGTTGACCTAACCCAGAATTGTATGCAGAAAAATCCGCTACCTTTCTCCTTTCAGTAACCTTCTACATATTTCAGGATTTCTGTCCTGTCCATCCTCAATTTCCTCTTTGCTAGGCTAAACAAGCCATTCCTTTCAATCTGTTTCCTTAGGTCATGTTTTCCTGCCTGCGGAGCATTCATCCAGCTCTCTGAATGCTGTTCGGTTCAGCCACTTTATTCTTGTCGTGTAGGGCCTGAAACAGAACACGGCTCCAAGAGTTGTAAAAAGCTAGTGTTTAAGAGTAGGGGATAAGCATATTTGGTCTGCAAATGAAAGCACCTGTTCTCCCATATGGCTCGTTGTCAATTCAACATGTGCCTTTCTTTTTTGTTCATGCAATGCCCTCTCCAGGTGAAGGGGTGAAGGGATTAAACATGTTTGTCTGTATTCCAAGCGTAGAGGAATTTATATTTGGAATGTGAACCAACCCATAAAAGCACTTTAAAAAAAAAAAAATAACAAAAATGCTTTCAGAAGTATTTCAAAGGTCCTCTTTCACATCCCATCTGCACCACGGGAACAAACAGACCCATAGGTCACCCAGGGCAGTAGTTTCTGTCTGACAGTTGTCATCTTTGATATTTAAAGAAGGTACCATTAGCCTCATAGGCGATCACTGTGGGATGCTGTGAGCATGGAAAAGTGTTTTAATTCTGTGAAAAGAGAGATTGGATAATGCTTTTAAGTCTTATAGTTTATATCCACTTTCAAAAGCACGGTATAATCCTCACTCATGAAGCTTACTCAGGTTCTCGGACTGCTAAATGGTTGGGTCCAGCAATCTGTCACATCCCATTAAGTCAATTTATTCGACTTCCTTAAGAAGTAATGGATTAGTAGATACAGGGGAAGTGACATAATGGTACTTCATGACTTCTGTTGGCTTTTGGTAAGGCCCGAAGTGACATTTTCAGATATACACTAGGAGCAAAAGATGACATGTGGATGACAGATTGGAAAATGACTCTCAAAAGCATTCAGTCAGTTTGAGTGGAGATGCTGAGCAGGCTCCTAGCAGAGTCTGTACTGAATCCACAGATACTGAGTTATCTTTGTTAAAGACTCAGATGATGGAAGAGAGTCATTTTTAGTAAATGTAAAGCTAACACTGTGACGGTGGGGAAAAAAAAAAGCTGAAATTAAATTATTTCTCTTTATTCACATTTATTTATGAATGGATGATTATGTGCAGTTACCAACAAAAAGCAACAGGGCTGACAAAAGCTTCCGAGGATATGAAATTATCTGGCTTGTTTAGGCTAGAAAAGAGAGTGCTGAGGAGGAACCCAGAAGCAGTGTTCAACTATCTAATCAGATAATTATTTTCTTTCTAGAGAAGTAACTATTAACTTTTCCCAGTTCATTCTGCAGAGGCAGCAAGCATCTTAGTTCACAGCAAAGGACACAGAGGAACAACTTTCTAACTGTAATAACTCTCAAGTATTAATAATAACAATTTCTGAGGGCAATCATCGTAAGGTTACGTCTAACCTTATGTCTTCCACTGGGATGGTCTAAGTTATCATGTTCATTTGGTGGCCTATGTGTCAAACCCAGTCCTTGAGGCAACTTCTTTTTAGTTCACAATCTTCCTCCTTTAGAAGACTGGAAGAGCTAATTGAGGAGTAAATGCCATGTGAGCCGGTTAAAGCCATTTCTTGAGCCAGAATAGCTATCTGAGAGTAATACCATCTCACCAGGGAGCTTCCAAAACTGTCAGTCACCTGTGAAGGAAGCTGAGGCCAGATGACATTGATAGGGGATTGACTAGGGGGGTCATTCTACAGGAACTTAGACTTCCCATATAGTATTTAGCTCAGAAATAAATCACTTGCAGAGAGAAATGGTAACATTTTTACCTGTCTGTGTAAGCCACATTCACTGCTTGGACAAGACATCAGGTGCAGCTTGTGCTGCCTTGACACCCAAATTTGTGCTAAATGGAAGAACCTTATGAGTTTATTTATTTGCCTCAAAGTGTGATCACATCAAATCACCAGTAATCTCACCAGTGACTTAAAACTGTAACTTTTAGTGGAGCTGAGCAGACGTTTTGTTCCCTGAGTTGCATGTATTTTAGCCATTCGTTTATGTGGGAGAATTTATGGTGGCTGATACAACACATGGAAATGGAGAGTGGACATAGGGAAGGTTCCAAACCTCTAAGACTCTTTCGTCTCCACACACTGACAACATGCCTATTTTTCTACTATGAGGCGAATTCTGTACAGACCTATTGGTGACACTCATGGAATGAAGCTTACTGATAACCATGTAGCATTACCACTCCCTTGAGCTTTTAAATGCCACTGCAGACTCCTAAGACTGTGCTGGAGAGAATATAACTGTGCTCACTGCTGGCATTTTGCTTAGTTTGTGATGGAAGCAAAATATTGTACAGTCATCACAAGCTATAACATCTAACTAGGATTTGCAGTTGAGGAGAGGAGCCCTCAGCATTGGCAGAAGGAGGGGAAGGTCTCAGGCTTCCTTTGAGACCATGAGTTCGATCCTACAGGGAGACGTTTTTGAAGCCATATTGAACACTTCACTGTCATTACTGAGCCAGTGTTTTGCTCCTTTATAATATTTCTTTTCATCACTAGTGAGAAAGCTGTAAAAAGCCCACAAAGAAATGTGACAGGGCTTTCACCAGACCCACGTAACTGTTATACCAGGAAAAGGAACATAGCAAGATGAAAAGATCGGACAGAGATTAATGTCCCATCCAAAGAAACAAGAGCAATTCTTTAACTGCTCTGGCATTTGGGAGGGCAAAGAGGTGGTAAAGGTCAAAGCTGCCTTCCCATTTCTTAGCTGCATTTACTGGTCATGACTGATTGTTGTGTCTGAGGCTTAGCCACATTTGTCACTACCAGAAAAGGCTCTGGCCATGCCCAAGCTAGACCCCAAGTACAGTGCCTTCCTTCATGCATGTCATAGCTGAGTCTCCTGAGAAACCCATACCTGAAGGTCAGACATTTATTCTGTGCATAGGATAGCTTAGAGGACTTGATAAAAAAAAAAAGTTACAGAGAAGACTGGCAGGGATAGTTAGATGTTTGAGAAGGTTTTTATATGAAGATCAAGCAAATGTGCTACAGTTCTTCATCCTGTAAGAAAAGAAGACTGAAGAGGAATATCATAGAGGCTCACTAAATCATGAATGATATGGAGATGTTGAACAAGGAATGATTGCACTCTAGTCCAAAAGGTACTAAGGGTCTTCAAATAAAATTAGTAGATGCCACATATATAGGAGTTGGTTGGTTGCACAGTGTGGTAAAGTTTTGAAACTCAGGGTACAAGATTGCATGAGTTCAAAAAGGAATCGTGTATTTCATGAGGGAGCAACCCACTGAAAGTTGTTAGATACCACCCTCTCATCTAAGAACAAACTAAACTACAAATTACTGGAGCGAGGGATATTATTCTGGGAAAGCTGCTCTGTAGATTTGTCCTGTTTTTCTCTAGACGTGTCTCATTGGCTATTAGGGGAGTGAAGATTAGGGGCCAAGTGCAACTTTGGTCTGACTAGTACAGCTCTTCTTAGGTTCTTGCAATTTCTAAAACGCATACATTATCCCAAAGTCTTCAAAACACAACCAGTAAAACCAGTCTTCTGGTTTACCTCTCTACTAAGCCACCCTATTGTCCCTATCATTCTGCCCTAAGCTGCCTGAGGTGCGCTCTGAACTTCAAGCTTCTTTAGTGTTCCTTCAGAAATCTCACAATTCTTCCTCCTCCTAAGTTTTCCATCTGGTCCATGTTTTACATTATGTCTGAAGACCAAACTTGCAGCCCCTTGCACCCAGCAATACAGTCTGGGTCACCCAGCCGTGTGCCAAATTATACACACAGTATAATCTTCTTCAGAGTTACTCTCCTCCCCACTTTCACCTCAATTCATCCCACTTCTCTGATAGGACAAACTTTGTCTTCAATCTTCTCCTCCCTCAAAATATCTCCTTTTTTTTTTTTTTTCCCCCTCATGCTTCTTTTCAAACAATAGGCCACCTAGTGTGTTAATATTTCTTTAATGGGACCAGAAAGAAATACAATCAACTCTTCAATTGAAAAATGTATTTTCTATTCATAGGTTATTTTTCTTCCTCATCTTGCTCAGTCTGTAAATATAGAGCAGCTTGGGTGCATTTGTTGTCATCAGTGCTGACACCGATTTTTCTCTGCCTTTTAAAGTCTAATGGAAAGAGGGGAAAAAAAAGGCTCTGTCTAATAAATATGCTATACATGAGTTATGTATATCCACGTAATAAATTCAGGTATTATTTCCCTTTGACCACTTCACCACGTCAATACCCTCTAACCTTTCTTCCCAGGCTAATTGTAATATTTCAAAGCTAGAAACAAGATTAGGCATTTACCATTTAAAATAAGTTATCCTATATGAGAATATCACCTTCATCTCTCAAACCTGTTCCTTGAAAATTTTCTTCTATATTTGTCTTGGCTTGAGGCCATAAATAAGCCATACTCAGTCTGGGTCATTGTTTTTGTCTTGTGTATATGTTTTCTGGAAGTTGTGGGAGAAGAAATTTGACTTTATCTTTGGAGAAAATGAGATTTTTGCCTCCCAACTGGGGTATAAAATGTGACTTACCGACCCAGAAGTTACCAAGATCCGAGATTATTCACATTGGAAGGTTATTTTTGCATTGAGAATGTTAGTTTGCTTTGAAAGTAGATGGAGAAAAAATGTTATGGAAATATTTCTGGGCTTTTAAATTGGTTTCACAGAGAAGGACACTTGGATAGTGTAAGCATGGGAATCTATGGTTGATAATATAAACAGCATCAGCCCCCAACCATTTAACATACCAGACAGGCTAATATAGTGCTAAAAGGAAATGTTTGATTAGGACTTGCTTAGGATGCCCAGCTCCTTTGCATATGTGAGTAATAGCCTCGTCTCAAAGGTGCATTGTGAAAGGTTTTACACCCACAGTACCACTCACTCTCATGTATTTCCTTCGTGTGTGACGTGCACAGTCTCTTACATCCGATGTACTCTTTTCACACCGCTGGTTAGTTCAGTTATAAATTCCCCAGGGTGGTTCTAGAATTAAGCAAGGATGCTCTCAGCACGTGAGCAAGTTGTACTGACGCGGAGCAGGATATATCAACCAGCACAAGCTGGAGAACAAACTATTTCATATTGACTGCATGTAAAGGATATTTCAGTGGAAATAAGGGTCACGGCGCTGTGATATCAGAACAAATTTCTTTTCTTAGGGGTATTGTTACAAGGTCATTAGTGACCAGAAGGGCATAAAGCTGGCTAATTGTCTCATTTAAAATCCAGATTGTAATATTTTATATCTACATCGATAGCCTTAACTCTAGAGTCATAATCATATCTTTTCTTTCCTTCTTCCGGGTCTCTTTTCCCAGGTAACAAGTGATAGGATGAGAGGAAATGGCCTCAAGTTGTGCCAGGGGAGGTTTCAATTGGATATTAGGAAAAGTCTCTTCACCGGAAAGCTTATCAAACATTGGAACAGGCTGCCTAGGAAGCAGGTGAATCACTGTCCCAGGAGGTATTTAAAAGATGTTTAGATGTGGCACTTAGGGACGTGGTATAGTGGTGAACTTGGCAGTCTTAGGTTTATGGTTGATCTTAAAGGTCTTTCCCAACCTAAACCATTCTATCATTTCCTAATTCCTGCTCCTCTTATATTTGTCTCTATTCAAAGAGTAACTGATTTCAGTGCAGTATTAGTTTTAAAGAAATAGAGAATATATGCAAAAGTAATGTTACCTGGAAAAAATGGTATATAGCACGTACCTTTTCTCTCCATCTTTATTACATTCTCAAGAAGAAAATCAAAATATCCCCTCTGCTCCTGTTTAAATGTGAACTACACACAGTAATGTACTGGGGATATTCAATACAGAGTTCTGCTCTGGGCATATGTGATGCCTTAGTGTTCAGTGAGCAGAAATAGGACTGTGGAATTCCAGATTCTTTGCTGATTGTAAGAATACTGAGATATAAGTGGAAGAAGGAAACAGAGGTGTCTCACTCTCTTAGCAGAGATGGAGATATATAGGTTTTACTTTCAGCAACCAAAGACGTGTTCATTTTGCCTGGCTCCACTGGATTGTCAGTAAAGAGGCATGGCTGTTGATTTACCACATTACAAGGAAATGTGAAGGGGAAGCGCTCTGCAGGCAAATCCTCAAAACATTGTCCAATAGAGAGGAAGAAAACTGTTCAATGCTAGTCCATTTTGCAATTCACTGCCTACTTGAGCCAATGAGTCATATTCAGAAGCCCTTCCACTGTGTCAATATCATTAAAGGTGTCCTGATTTCGATCATAATGTGATTCATCACCTTGCTCCAGAACTCAGTACCACAGTTTACTACCTAGAACTGGAGAGAAGTAACAGCATTTAATTGTAGAGCTATACTGTCACCTACGACCAGCTCTCTGATTTACAGAAGCTACTGAATCTAGTAGTCTTAATTTGCAGTAATTACATCGGATCTATGTAAATGATGTGGCATTTGGCCCTCTGATATTTATAGAACTAACTAGAACAAAATTATGTATTTGGCTATTGCTTTTGCAGACTATTGTGGAGGTAGCCGTGTGATTAACCACATTAATTACGAATGTACATATCATTTTGTTCCACTATGCATCCTGCTCATAGGTGAGCCCAATGAGCTGCTTAAACCAGTTGTGTTTCACAAAAATGAGTATTAAAAGATTGGGCCATGAAGTTTCCTCCTTTCCTCTAGCATAGCATTTTCTGTCCCAAATTACACAGAGAAGACAAATGGGGTCTTACTAGATGTTGCACTTGTGATGTGGTCGAGGTACAGTATCTCTTACCTCATCAAATGCAAGGTTACACTTTTATAAAGGTGATTTGTGAATAGAGAGTCAGAAGCTGGTGACTGTGGAGGTGGATAAACATAAGCACCGTGCATTAGAGAGACGGAACAGTACGAGTCTATCCCTAAAGTCAGGAAACAAGAAATCCTTAGAACATTACAAAAAATAATGATTTGTGTGAGTTATCATTGGTCTTACAACTATTTCAGATTAAATGGGATTTAGAGGTAGCTAAGGTTATCAATATAGGAATGACTTATAGACTGCTCGAGTAGTCAACTAACGTGATCCTTCCAAATTTTGAAAAGCAAATTTTGAAAGTCTTTGCTCATGCTGGTAGTGGCTGGGTTTTGGTTGGTTTGTTTGTTTGTTCGTCTCATTTTTGTTGCTATTTCTCTTCAGTCTTTATGGGTTTACTCCAAAAAAAATATATTGTAGTATGAGTACAAATCATCTTTGTCGGTTAGATTAACTTTACAGGTCTTTTCACTAAACTGTGAGGATTCCATAATTCATGACTTTGCTAACTTTCAGTGCAGCATGCAGTGCTCATCAAACTGAAATTATTTATGAGTCAGGATTTGGGAGTTACAAATGCTGCAATTCACTCACAAAAATCAAAATAAGAGAAGAACAAATAAGACCAGAAACAGGACGGTGTCGTGATACACGTATCGTGTAAAACCTATAGCAAACTAAACAACGACATACAGCACGCTCATGTGATGGAGCACACAATGCACAATGCAACATGAGACAGCACTTAAATTCTACTGCAGAATTTAGGGGCTTGCTTTCATTGCTTTTAATCGGTTTTGGCATAGAAAATTCTACACTGCGGGCAAGAAAAAAAGAACATTTCTGGGCTCAATAGACTTTATTTTTTAAAGAAAGACCACTCGAATCTGCTTCATGCCTTGAAATGTAAGTCATCTGGGACTATAACGCGTAATGTGTACAAGAGAATATATATAAAAATCCAAAAGGCACAGGAGTATTCCCTAGTGATGTAATTCCATGTTTCCTAGGGATTTACGAGTTGCCAACACACAGCTGCTGATCGGAGCCTTGCCAGCACCCGAATCTCCAGGAAATTTGTCAAAGAAACCTGTCGGAGCCCCGAGACACCGTTAATGAGTCAGAAGAAAAAGCACTGCACGATTGCAGCAAGGTTACTGAAGAAGGGGAACAGCTGATGGTTACGGCAACACAGTTCCACCCGTGACCAAACCAGCAGTTTCAGGCATCTGTGATTTGCAGACTGCGTCATTCCTGGGAGCCAACGATTGTGGAATACGTTGCCACGGAACACTTGGAAGCGATATTTATACGGAGTCAAAGGCAGCTGGTCAAATGTCCTGAAGAAGAAAGGACTGTGAGCTGTACAAGCCACACACCACGTCTCGGCGAGGAAATCCCCACGCCGCAGTCGCAGGTTGAGAAGCTATTCTGGGGAAGCGTTGCAGAGTGATGGCTGTTTTCTTACCCACCTGCTGAGGCATCCATTCCTGCGGAGAACGTTATCAGGCTGCAGAGATTTTCTTCCCCGATGCGGTGCAGTCATCTCTCATATTTCTAACCACGGGGTGAAAATGGAACTCGAAGGCACACGATCAGAAGAAAAAGAACTGCAAAATGTGGGGAAATTTAGCTACGTATGCGAGCGTCGATGGTTGCTGTTGCCCTCTGAGCTGCTGGTTCAGTGCTGTTTCCAGTAAAATCTTAGTAAGATAGCATCTTGAATGACCATCTACATATTCTTAAGACAGTTTATGTTTCTCCCCAGATCACTAAAGACAAAACATCTGAAAGAGGAATGATTTCCTTTCTGTTAACCACCTTGGTACCATGTAAGGAGAAGTAACAGCTGTAACAACTGAGCTTGCTTGAAGGGTTGGGACTAGATGATCTTTAAGGTCCCTTCCAACCCTGGCAATTCTATGTTCATAGATGATTTTTACATGCAGTAGCCAAAATACTGAGTGCTGCAAAATAAAAGTACATAGTAGGCCACTGTTAAAGACAAAGTGAGGATATCGGGTGTTCTTTGTGCGGAACACTCGTCTTTGGTCTGTCACTTGGTTTCATCTCTTACAGATTATCAATATAACGTGTTGAGGAAAAAAAATCCCTTTCCTGTCAGAGTCACCAAATTCTTGGCAAGGTAAAGATTTAGGGAGCAAACCACCAGCACACCATACACTTCACAGTTTGACATTAGGTAAAGATAATAGTTAATCGAATATCGGGTTGAAGAATAAAGCAGCCTGAAGAAAAAAGGTATGCAGAAAGTCAGCACAGATATTGAAGCATTCAGCTAGGGAATAATTTTGCTATTCTGGTCTGGAGTTGAGCAAACCCCTATCCTCCTGTTTCTTTTGATGCAGTTTGTGAACGCTGGAAGGGGAACAGTCTGAGACCAATGTTTTCTTTCAGGGTTGTAGATGCCTATGCAGAAATAGACACCGCATCTCGTTTTTTGTAGACTAATGAAAGGCTGATTCTGAGGGTAGAGCTATGAATAAACCATCCAACCACTCCAGAAGCTGAGCAGACAGAAGTCGAGCAGTTTGTGAGTCCTCAAGAAATCTCACCTTCCTGCACCCGCAGATGTTTTCTTTCTGAAAAAAAAATACCACCAAAAAACTCCAAACCAAACCAAAACCACGACCCAAAAAAACCCTCCAACCTTTGAACAGATTTTCTAATAACTGATGCCTAAAATGAAATCCTTCAAAGAAGTTTTAAACAGCCACACAACGAGCACTAATTGCAAGTCCCAATTCAGTAAATACGTACCCAAGTGCTGTGCTGAACCAGGCTTTCAGTTGTATCGAGGTAACGATCCCTGCAAGGAAACCTGAAAGGGAACAGCAAAGGTGATGGTCCTTCAGCATTAGCAAAGCCTTTCTGTGCCCACACAGAAGACAAGGAATGGGTTGTGCCCAAGGAAGGAAGGAAGGATGGATGAAACAGGTCTCTTACAAATGCACAGAATGGCTGTAAATTGGTGTTAACGACGTGCAAAGGGGGAGATTATTACACCTTGTCTCACTGGCAGCAGTAGGGAGGAGTCTGGGGTTAGAGATAATAACATCTGTCATTATTGTGTTCAACAATATATATATTTTTTCCCCCAAATGACTGCAATTCTATGTATGCTTAAAAAAAAAAAAAATCACACATACATTTACATATACGTATATAAAGTGAATGCACGTTCCCCTATACATTTTGCGATACGGCAAACTGAATTTGCTCCACGATTCTTCTTTGGAAAGCTGAAAACTTCGTGGAGAGGTGTCTGCCGAGCTCCTCCAGCTAGCGAGTGAGCTGCAACGGAGCAGGAATCGCTTTCCCCAACTTGTTGATACCACGCAGCAGACAGACCAGATAAAATAAAAAACTATGATCTGCCACCAAATCCGTGTTGATATTCACGGAGCTGAGCAGTCTCAACCCTGCTGACACCTCAGGTCTCATGCCCATGCGGGGAAATCTTAACAGACGCGGGAATAGCTCCATAATCTGGTCTAAGATCTTTGGCTTGCAGACCCGCTCTCCGTGCCAACTGCGTTTGCAGCCACGCGAAGCAAGTCGGTGGAAATGTAGGGTACCGAGGACATCCCTTGTATGTCCTTTGGCACTGACTGAGCTACTCGGTGAACCTCACAGCCCACTCTGACGGACATCCATCCATCCATCCATCTATCCATCCATCGATCCACCCATCCACCCATCCATCCATCCATCCATCCATCCATCCATCCATCGATCCATCCATCGATCCAC
>WTSP01027910.1:0-101558 GCA_025331215.1 Actenoides lindsayi | reverse complement strand
TGGGGGCGGGGGGCGGCGGGGCGTGGGTGGGGGCGCTGCAGACTTCATGTGAGAGCATGCAGAAAAGGACTGGAGTCATGCAGAGAGAGTAATAGCAGGAGAAACCCACTGACCCCATTGTACACTGCTGTCCTCCCTCCCCTTCTGGCCAGGTCCACAGCCTTATGTAACTGGATCTACCTATGTCTCCAGAGCCACATTTTTTTCCCCTCTTGGCAACAGGCTTCCACCATGCCCTCCCCTGAACCCCACTGCTCTGCGCAGTGTACAGGTAGAGCTCCAGTTGCGTCAGCCTGAGGGTTGTTGCTAAGCAGAACATTCAGCATTGTCCTTGAGGCCACCCAATGCCACATTTAACCCTGGCAGGGCTGCAGCATGGCAAGAGATGATGCCAGCTGGGGGAAGAGAGAAAATAACCCATAGGTGCTTGGAGAGGGCCTCTATGAACTTCTGAAGGTTGCTTATGTTCAGGCTTCAGTAAAAAGTGCACAGTAAAAACTTAAGTAAGAACTGCACAGCTCCCAGCAGCACAGATTCCAAGCAGCATCAATACAAGAGGTTCCTTTGTGAAGTGTTTTTGAAAGGTACTATTCCTTGTCCAAAGACCTTGGTGAGTGTCAGATCTGGGAGGCCTGCCAGCCGTGCTGGGGACCCTGGCCAGTCCCACTGGCTGAACCCCACAACCTCCCAGTCTGCCTCCAGCCTCGAGTCCCTCACCCCATTGAGGCCTCAGCAGTGCCAATGGCAGCACTGTGGTCAACAGCAGGTCATGAGTCCCCAGCAGCGTCACCCCAATCTCACTGCTGAGGGAGAGGGCCACTGCCTGCAGCTGGAGAGGTGCAGCCTTATTGCTGGTGGTATAGTGAGAATGGGTTGAGTGCAAGTGGTCCTTCCTCTTCCCATGCAGGAATGGGTGTAAACAGGCAAAAATCACAGTCACTGCTGGCCTCTGTAGTGAAGGCATCACCAGCCTGTTTACAAAAAAGATTAGCAGGATCCCTCTTGTCCTTGAGCAACACTGACCTCTGGCCATTTGCTGCCAAGGCAGTAAGGGAAGACTTGGAGCAGCCCTTGGAAGACATGAAGGGTGCAGATGCCTGTAGATGTCAAGGGACTGGAAGGTATGGATTTCACATCACTCAAGAAAAATAGGCCTTCTGGGAATGGTGTCATTTGTGCTTTGCAGTATCATCAGAGAGGAAAGGATTGCATCATCTTTTTTAGCTGCCAAAATTAGGAGTTTGCTTGGGCCTTGCAGCAACCAAAAAAATCCACAAAAAAACCCAAACAAACCAACCCCAAAACCCAAACCCATGGCAACTTGAGCTTCCTTTAACCCTTCAGGTCCTGGTGCCTCCAACACACCAGCTGGGGAAGCGCCTGCCTCCCTTCAGCCTATGAAGGATGATGTCTCCTGGTTGTAATGATGGCACAAACTGTCCTTTCTCAGCTGGTGCATTGGGAGCCCAGATCCTTTGAGGTCAGGACAGACTGATGCTTTCCACAGGCTTTGGGGTCCATCAGTGCACACTTGGTGCACTACAAGGTGCTAGGGCTGGAATACCTAGACTCTGTGCAGATTTGCCCCCCACAGTCTTTGAGGACTGAGGGAAGTGGTCCAAAGGGTAGCAGCTCAGGGCTTCCAGGAAGCCAAGCTGTGTCCCTCTGTAGGCTGCCTCCAGAAAGAGTTAATGCACAGGCATGTTCCAGGTGTTTGAAGTGAACACAGTTGCAATGGGGAGGAGAGGGCATTTTTGGGTGGGGAGAGCAGCCCTCTCTGTGAGCCAATGGCTAAACGATTCAGCCCCAACGCCCAGTTTTGGGGCTTATTTCATGGGCAAAAATTTGCAGGAAATTCTTCTCAAGGGGATTTGTCCTGGATGAAAAGTAGGGACTGGACCCCCAAGCTTGTTGGTGTTTCCCTCTCTGTGCTGTAGAAGGTAAAGTGCTATGCTCTCATATCTTGCTTTTTTTCAGGAGGAGAAGTGGGAAGGTCTTCCCTGGCTGCCTACATTGAAGGCATCCATTGTGCCTGTGGCTCTCTTTTGCATGAGAACCATGTTGCAGAGTGGTGTGAAGGCTCTGCTGCGATGGACTCTGCAGTGTGCATTTGAGATTCAGAAGGTAGTAGCAGTGGAGAAGATGTAGTCTTGCTTTGTGACCCTGATAGATCAGCCTGAGTTGCTATAAAGAGGCTAATGAGTCGCTACTGGCAGAGTAACAGCAGCAGTATGGGGCATCTCTAGGTGCAAACTTCACTGAGGTAGTGGGAAACACATCCAGATGGCACATCTTGCTTGAACCAGGCAATGCTACAACCCTTCCAGCTCAGTCTCTTCAGCAAAGAAGGGGGAGTTGTGTTGTGAATATCTGCAAGCATGGTGCTAAGTAGCTGCTATCAGGGAAGGTCCACTACTCACTGAATTGCCTTTCAGTGGGACAGAGAAATAGGACAGTACAGAGAGCATAAGCAATTTGTGTCAGGATTACAACAGTGTGCCAGTATCAGCAAGAATAAGCTTGGTGGCTCAGGACGTCTCTGCCTGCCCTGTGCTCTGTCTCTAACCTTCTGAAGCTGGAAAGCCCTGAGTGAGCAGCAGTAGGAAAGTAAGGCTGAGTCTGGCTTGTGCTCTGGGTGTACTTGCTGGGGTCTGTAAGTTACTTTTGTGTGTGTTTTGAGGCATAAAAGGCAACTGTTCCTCTTCTGTGCCTTGCCTGTTACCCAGCCTCAAGCAGGACTACAAGCCCATTCCTTGTGGCAGTGCTGCCTCCCTGATGTCCCCCTTGCCTGTATCAGTCTTGCTTCATTTTCTAAGCACTGCCTTTAACTCTAGGGTCTCTGGGCTGGGCTGTTGCTCCCTGTTGCTCTGCTGTCAGAGGCAGGTGTCTGTAACCTATACCCTATCACTGCCCAATGAATCCTGATAACATTGGAACTTTTTGGTATCTGAGTTTTTATTTCAACAGTGCTGCATTTCTGTCTGCAGACTGAAGGGACATTCTGTATGTAAACATACATAGTGGGCTGATCCTTGTGGTTGCAGCTTGAGGTGTACAAGTTGATAGCTGGAAGGAAGAAGGGGGTGACCTCGCCCTTATCGGAGTCCTAGTGGACAGCAAGTTCTCCATGGGACAGCAATGTGCCCTTGTGGCCAGAAAGGCCAACAGCATCCTGGGGTGCATTAAGAAAACTGTGTCCAGAAGAGCTAGGGAGGTTCTCCTCCCCATCTACTCTGCTCTAGTTAGGCCACACCTGGAATACTGTGTCCAGTTTTGGGCTCTCAGTTTAAGACAGAGATCTACTGGATGATTAAGGGACTTGAGCATTTCCCCTGTAGGGAAAGACTGAGGGAACTGGGACTGTTTAGTCTGGAGAAGTCTGAGAGGGAACCTTATTAATACATATAGATATCTGAAGGGTGGGTATCAAATGGAAGGAGCCAATCTCTTTTCTGTAGTGCCCAGCAATAGGACAAGGAACAACGAGTATAAACTTGAGCATAGAAGGTTCCATCTCAACATGAGGAGGAACTTCTTTACTGTGAGGGTGATGGAGCACTGGAACAGGCTGCTCAGAGAGGTTGTGGAGTCACCTTCTCTAGAGACTTCCAAACCCATCTGAATGCCTTCCTGTGTGACATGCCCTGGCTGTTCCTGTTTTGGCAGGAGGGTTGGACTCGATGATATCTAGAGGTCCCTTCCAACCCCTAACATTCTATCATTCTATGATTCTGTCAGTGGAACATTGAATCTGTAGTCACGCAGTGACTACAACATGCTGCTAACTCTTGGCTGCTGGCTTTAGTGGGGCCTGCTCCTCCTCAGCACAGCAAGTCCATGTTAAATAGCGGTGCAGCTAGCACAGAGAGATGCCTTTAGCTTTCCCACTGCATTGCGCTCTCAATTATTTGTGGGGTTTCACTCCATCCTACCTCAAACACAGCCCTACTTGCTGCTGCTGAGCTGTCCATGGGCACTGGGTTAGGGTCTACACATTTCAGGAGTTTTACTTTTGGAGAACTGTGGACTCTGTCCCCAAATGGGTAGACCCCGCCCTGTTTGTCATGTGTTAACTAAGCCCAGGAAATCCACTTTGTACTGACAGCTCTCAGAATGGACTCCTACCTGATCCAAGTGAATGGCCATGGAGATCATGCCCCTGTGCTGGATGTTCATCTCAAGACCAACGGGAACAGCATATCACTGGGGAAGGTGAAGGGCCGGAAGCCAAGATGGGCTGTCAGGGCTTCTGAAATGTCAAAGAAGACCTTTAATCCTGTTCGAGCCATCGTAGACAGCATGAAGGTGGAGCCCAACCCAAAGAAACCTATGATCTCCTTGTCCTTAGGTGAGCATGGTGCTGTGGCTGGAGCCTCTGGGCAGTGGGGTCAACTGTGTAGCTGGCAGATTGCTGGGCTTTGAAGCACAAAGCTTGTGCAACCACCCAGGGATAGGCCAGACAACCACACAGCTCTGTGCCTGTCACAGATCTGCAAGAACCTTACTATTTTCCAATCTTCAAAAAGGAGACCCAACAGTCTTTGGAAACCTTCCTACAAATGATGAAGTCACACTGGCTATGAAAGAGGCTTTGGACTCAGGACGTTACAACGGTTACGCTCCATCTGTTGGTAAGTTGCACCCTGCAGCTGCCCTCACCAATGGTCCTATGAGCACACAGGCACATGTATCCCCCCAGATACACCTGACTACCCTACTCTGCATGATCTTTTTGAGGTCCAGAGCCTCCTGCATACACTTTGTTTGCCCCCCTCCACTAGAGCAGGCAGGGTTTCAGGCACCCAGAATGGCTGAGGACTGTCTTCCTGCCATAGGTTGCAGCCATGATCCTTCCTGATCTGCCTTGACCAGGACTCTCCTTGGGCTCCCTGATTTCACAGACTCTTGTTTGCACCTAGTTTGAAAGTCATTCACAGAGCATAGATGACACCTGCCTCACAGATCACTCCATGTGGCAACAGGGAGGGCTGCAACTAAACAGTGGAGGCCCTGTAATAGCATTTGGCCTCGGGCTGGTCAGAGTAGCAACTTGTCTGGTCAGAGCAGCAACTTGGCTGCGCCCTACCCTGTTCCTGTGAGTTCTGTGTCCAGGATATGCTGGGGCCAGAGCCTGGTCTGTCCTTGCTCTTGGCCTGACTGGCCCAGCCTCAGGGTTGCTGGTGCTTGGCCTGAGGCAGGACGGCCTCTGCCATCTTGGGACAGCATCATTAGCAAATGGACTTCCCCTAGTGGGGCTGCAGCTGTGAACCCTGTACTGGCAAGAAAAAGAAAATGGTCTGTAAAAGCCTCCCTTCCATGTTTGACTCCTCTTTCCCCAGGCTACCAGTCCTGCCGGGAAGCAGTGGCCGCATACTACAGCTGCCCAGAAGCACCACTGGAGGCCCAGGTACTGATGCCCAGCCGAGGCACTAGCACGGCAGTACATGCAGGGTGCTGCTGCCTGCACCCAGAACACACAGCATGGGGGGCCTGCCCCAGCTTGCTCCCTCTCTGCCCATCTGTGGGACAGAAGGCTTGCCCATGGCCTTGTCCCACAGTGGCATCCTGGTACTCCCGTCCCCTGCCCTCAGCCCTTCTCTTCCACCCTCCTCAGAAAAAGGCTGAACTCTCCAGCTGTTGGAGGTTTCTTGCTTTCAGTCAGACTCTGAACTTGTCTTTTTGGCTGAGAAGGTCTCACTTGGCAGAACCTGGGTGTTCTATTGCTCCCATATGACTGGGGCGCTTTGGACTGGCTGTGCTTTCCACTGACTCCTGTGTGCTCTTTGCAGGATGTCATCTTAACGAGTGGTTGCAGCCAGGCCATAGAGCTTGCCTTGGCAGTGCTGGCCAATCCAGGCCAGAACATCCTGGTGCCACGGCCTGGCTTCTCCCTCTATAAGACTCTGGCATTGTCTATGGGGATTGAGGTCAAACTCTACAACCTCTTGGTAAGTGGTGGCAGGCCTGGAAGGGGCAGCCCTGACATTTCTGCCTCTCAGAAATACCCTGGTCCTACCTGGGAAGTGGGTGAAGATGACTTGAGCAACTCTGGGCACCCTGCCACACCTCACGGTGTATGGCAAGTCCAGTTCCTCAGCTGTTACTTCCCCTTCACTTCACTAGCCAGAGAAGGCTTGGGAAATTGATTTGGAGCACCTGGAGTCTCTGGTGGATGAGAAGACGGCTTGCCTCATTGTGAACAATCCATCTAACCCCTGTGGCTCTGTGTTCAGCAAAAGCCACCTCCAGAAGATCCTGGCAGGTGAGCCCGGTGTGTGTATCTAGGGCATGGTTGCAGTCTAGTGTCTTCCCACACTGTCCATATCTCGATCACTGCAGCAAGGCCTGTTCAGTGTGAAGGTGTTGCTCTTCCTCAAACACTCTGTGTGGCTTGGACTGTTCATTTCTCCCCTCTGGCTCTGCAGAGGGAGAGCATTCAGAGGCAGCCCTGTGCTTCCTGAGCCCTGGCCTGTCAGGAGGGCTGTGCTGCCTGCCACCACAGGTGACAGCAGAACTCAGGCTCAGACAGGGTGGGGATCTTCAGTGCTTTGGCTCTCCAAATAAACAATCTGTAAGAGGAAGAGAGGGACCCTCTGCCCTGGGACTGAGCTTCCCTCAGAGCCCTGCCAGCCTCTGCAGCAAATGGCAAGTCTGCTCCCATGGAGGATGCAGGGTGGCCAGGCTGAATGCCCTCTCTCCCACAGTGGCATCAAGACAGTGCGTGCCCATCCTTGCTGATGAGATCTATGGAGACATGGTGAGTATCCATTGCAGTCTTTTGCACCCCCATACTGCCCTGTCCTTTCTGATGCACTTGGCCTTTGGCTATGGCAGCCAGGTATCCAGAGGCAAGTGACACTCCACTCCCCTATGCTGTGCCTGGGTCCATGCCTAGATCTCCCGGTCCTCTGGTATGCAGTCCTGGGGGTAGCTCTCATGTCCAGCTCCTTTCCTCTTCCCAAATCACTCACTTTCATGTGAATGTTCCTACCATGTTCATACCTTAAAGCTGGGAGCTTTCACCAGCAACTTCCCACCACTCTCCTGCCTCCCTTCTTGTTGTGCTTCATGCACACACCCCCCCACCCCCCGTTCTCACAAGACGAGGCAGGGACAGCCCTAACAGCCTCCTGTCACAGGTGTTTGCTGACTGCAAATATGAACCCATTGCAACTCTCAGCACCAACGTGCCAATCTTGTCCTGCGGTGGCTTGGCAAAACGATGGCTAGTCCCTGGCTGGCGGATGGGCTGGATCCTGATTCATGACAGGAGAGACATCTTGGGTAATGAGGTGAGAGCTGATGAACACCACTTTCACAGCAACAGACCTAAAGTGTCTTCAGTGTGTGGGTCACCAGGGATTTAACTGGTACAGGCATGTACTGCTCTTTTACTCTCACATGAGGTGTCACCCAATTGCTTACATGCTTTTCTGCACCTTTAGGCTTTCCATGTCCCTTCCTTACTCCATCTGCTCCCATATGTGGCCTCCTACCCACATCTACACTGTAACAAACTCCTTGTCTCTGCTGCTCTTTTATATATGCCTTGTCCTTTTTATATGCTTGTAATTTCTTCTCTTCTTGAATAGCTCCAGTATGCACTGATGGTATTGCATGGCTTATCCAGCATGTGGAGTCCATGTGTGGTCTCTACATGCTCTTATATGGTTTCTCTTAAAAGTAAGAACAAAGCACCTTGCAGTGCTGTTGGTGCTTTATTTGTCTGTTCAGCTGTGTTACAAAAACCAACCATCTACTGCAGTGACTTTTCCACCCAGTGGGCTTCCTGCAGAGAAAGAGGGAGAAGAGCTAATGTTGGTTGTCCCTAACTGTCTTTGAAAGTGTGGATTCTGTGGCCAAACCAAAGGGAAAGGTGAAGTGGTATTTGGAACAGCTCTGACTTTATTTGTATTAGCTACATTCCAGCCTGGTTTCAGTCAGATTGGGAAGCCCAAAGGTTGTCTCTGTTGGCATTACAATCTGCCACAGAGAATGACACTGTAAATAGTCTGCAAATACCTGGCGTGTAGTCAAGTATATGTTCTTTTGTACTCTTTATGCTCACTGAAGAGAGGGGTGTGAATAGCTGTAAAAACACAGAAAGTAAGCTGTCCCTTTTGAGTGACAGGGATGCACAAGTTGAGCTGCAAATACCACCATGTTTTTTTCAGATCAGGGATGGCCTTGTAAGACTGAGTCAAAGGATTCTAGGACCCTGTACAATTGTCCAAGGAGCATTGGAACGTATCTTGCACCGAACACCCCCCGAGTTCTACCACAACACCCTCAGCATCCTCAAGGTAAACAGGCTGGAACAGGTCAGCACAGTTTGTTTGTTGTTTGGAGGGAGTCATATCTCTCTAGCTCATCATTCCTCCCCACCTCACTTCAAGGTGCAGTTCTGTCTGTGACTAGGAGAGTCCAACAAATCCAATTCCAGCAGGACACATGGTAACTGGGGCAGAAATATTATCTGTGATAAGTTTCAGGCAGCCCAGCCCTGCAGACAGAGCTAGTGACCTAGAGGATGGGATGTTTGGCACTGACTTGCTGAGCTCAGCTCAGTCATGTACTCAAGGCCATGATCACTCATGCTGTTTGCATTTGTTGTGCCTTTATTTGCAGTGGACAGACCTGTTTATAGTCCTCATCCAGAGCTTGGCTTCCATTTGCTGAGCTGCTTCCTGGAATTTCTCTTGTTTTGAAATGTCTCCTTTCTGCTTTTCAGTCCAATGCTGACCTTTGTTATGCTGCCTTATCAGCTATCCCTGGCCTCCAGCCTGTCCGGCCCGCCGGAGCCATGTACCTCATGGTAAGTGAAGAGAGTGGACATGCCATTTCCAGAGCATCAACACTCACACTAGGTCTCAAAGGCAGTGCTTGTCAATGGTTTCAGATTGGGGCTTGGCACCAGATTGCCACCACCATGCAATTTAACATTGCCCTGTGGGGTAGGCACAGCCCTTGGTCACTTGGCCAAAATACGTTGTTTGCTTTTCACATAGCAGAGGCTGGTACATTTCACCTGTTTGCTTCTGTGCAGAACTCAGTGACTTGTACTTTGCAAGACAATGGGTTTTTTACCTGGATTTGAATCCTTTTGGCAGTGGATAGCCCCTACACTACAAGTCAGATTATCCCACCTCCCGTTGAAAATGTAGACTTCTTCCTACTAGCATGCCTATGCTGTTGCCTCTTTCTCTGCCCTTTTTCCATACTTGTTTGTTTGGGTTTGTTTTTTTTTTTTCTCATAGTGTCTCCACTTTTTCATCATTTTTAAAGATGTGGACCCAGAACTGGAGAATACTGCAGTATCAATCTCACTCGTGTTCTGTAGATAAGTCTTTATCAGTTGATCCTTTTACCAGTCTTAGCCAGAGCTACACAGGTCATTCTGCTTACATTCATTGTTGTAGAGGCACAGCTCTAAGATTCTTTCACACCTATTGTAGTTCTGCAGTACGTGAACACTTATTTCAAGTTAAATCATCTGGTAAAATTTTTCTACCACGGGCTCTTTCAGAACTTCTGCATGTAAATTATCTCTCACTTGGTTTTGTTTAAGAATGTTTTCATGAGATGTTTAAAATAATCTTTGGTTATAAACAAATGGCCAGGATATCACTGTCTTTAGTGATAATTGAACAGCCTCCTTCTTTCCAAATACAGAAGTATTTATTGAACATTTCAGTATTTCTGTGTCATTTTACCAATTATGCCAACCTACAAGGATTTATTTTGTTTGTGACATTCTAAACCTTCCTAGCTTTCTTTTTTTTTAAAACCAAAACATTAATTTGGGTTTTTTTCTTACCACATGGTTTTCTTGCATGACAGAATTATTAATGTATATTCACTAGGGTTCTCTCCCAAGCTCTCTTTTCAATATCTTATTTATTCCTTTTCACATCTAATTAGTTGCTGTATCTTTGCCATAATTTTTTTTTAACTGAAATTCCACCTTCAGGTAGTTAATGGATATTTCTTAAAGAAGCCCCAGCTTTCATTTATATATTTCTGTTTGTGTCTTACATTCCTGTCAGCCCAAATCATGAGCAAAAATTGAGGGCAGACAGCTGCACTTGACTGAAAAGTTGTTGGGCCATGTTGGGTAAGCAGGGACACTGCAGACAGTTCAGGTGCCCTTGGTTGCCATATTAACATATAGTCTCAATGACCTTAAAGGTCTTTTCCAACCTAAATGATTCTATGATTGTATTCTATATATCCCTTGGCTGCAGGTTGAGATTGAGATGGAGCATTTCCCCGAGTTCGAAAATGATGTGGAGTTCACTGAGCGACTCATCTCGGAGCAATCTGTGTTCTGCTTGCCAGCCACGGTGAGTCTATCACTGAGAGCCCCAGGAAGTTGTGAGGCCAAAGCATGGGGAGATAACCAACAGGTGTTTGCAGCCCTGAGCTCTGGGAACAGGTTGGGAGTTGTGTGTGCAGTGTCCATGGTCTGTAATGGTGTGTATGTGCTGGCTCTGACCTGCAAGTGCTGTATGTAGGGAAAGGGACTGGCAGGCACTCACAGCCCTTAGTCAGACTGCTAGGCTCTTCCCAGCTCCAGGCTTGCTTTGTATTTCTAAAATTGGCAGAACTGTGCCCCTGAACCCTTGCTGAACCTGCTCCCTCAGAGGCCTGGGACTGTTCCCGCCTATGTTCCTTTCTTCACCCTGTTCCCAGTCCCCCCTGCTGTAGGCACAGAGATGAACCACAGGCTGAGAACTTCTGTGCCCTGTGTCCACCTCCTTCCAGCTTCACTTTCAACATTGAATACAGATGGGGCCTTGAATACTTTCCAGCCTTCTCACTCCTTCCAGCCCATTCCCTGGGTCCTGCATAGTCCACACAGAATCCTTTGGCTTGTCTTTCTCACAGCATCATGTCTACACAGATATAAATGGAAGACTTGCTTGGAACAGAAAAAAACAGTCTAAGGCAGCAAGAACCCAGCCTTGCTGTCCTCCAGTCTGTCCTACACTGACCATTTTGACTTCTTGACACAGCATAAGTTTCAGGCAGGGCTCTGAAACTACAGCACTATCCTGGGTAATCTGCCAGCTTCATCCTTTCTCATTTCAGTGCTTTGAGTACCCAAACTTCTTCCGTGTGGTGATCACCGTGCCTGAGGAGATGATCTTGGAGGCCTGCAGTCGCATTCAGGAGTTCTGTGAGATTCACTACCAGGGTGCTGAGGGGGCCCAGGATCTGGAGTGTGACAAGTAGCCACAGCTGGCCTCCTGCCTCTGCCAGGATAGACCTTGTGTGAGGCAGGAGCTGGGCAGGCAGGGCTGCTTCCAGCCAGCTCCACATCCCCCTGCCTGCAAGCAGCCACTGTCTGCTTCACTTTTTGTGCTCCACAGACCCCTCAGCACTATGGGAAGAATCAGCCACTTCTCTCTTCTTCTCCACTGCAGCTTGCACACCCCCTGGCATTCAGTGCCTGTGGTCTCCATATACTCTGCATTTTTATCCTGTGTTGGTCTGTGCTGCCTGCAGACCAGCTGCAGACAGTGGTACATGGCTGCCCCATGGCCCAGACCCCAAGTGACAAGTAGCTCTTGTGCTGGCAGCACTTCCCCTTGGGGACAGGAGAAAGCCACTGTCTCAGAGGACAAGAGAAAAGTACCCACCTCTAACTCAACCTGTGTTACCTTAGGAGGCCAGAGCTCTTTATACTGAGCCCTTTGTATGACAAAGGGAGTAAGTTATTGTGACTTTTTTTTATTAATAAACGTTCTGACATGCCTGTCCCTGTGCTGTGCTCCTGTTGCGCCAGGTCTGGCTTGGCACTTTGTGGGCCACCCTTGTTCAGCTGATGGTGCTGCAGTGCCTCAGGCCTGCCCCTGCCTTGTAGCTGGCTGTCCAGGGCCTGCCCAGTCACCAGACTCTCAATGACACTCACCAGGCCTTGAGGGCAGGATGGGCCCTGCCAGACTGGCAGAGACCACAGGTGGCCATTCCTGCCCCACTGATGCTGGAGGTTTACTGTGGTGTCCTGGCACCTTCCCACAGAACAGCCCTGCCTGAATCTGCCTATTGGCCCTCACAGCTCCCCATGTAGCCCCCAACGAAGCAGCAGGTGATGGTGCCCACTGCTGTGGGAAGACCCTGGCCCTGGACCAGAGCCAGCCACACCAGATGCTGGTGCCTAAGGGTTCAAGGCTGGGAAAGCTGGGCTTTCCTGCTGCAGTGGTGAAGAATTGGGTGGCACCTCATGAAATGCTTGCACTGTATGGGGAGCTTGTAACGTGCCGCAGTGCCAGGGTTACTGATTGTTGAATACCTCATCTCTATAGAGTAATAAGAAATGTGTGGCCTAGTTGCTGTTCATTCTGTGGGAATGGGAGGAGTGCCTGTGCAATCAAGAGATGGTAATGCCCTGAGGCCCAACTGTTCTGGTGAGCTGCTTGGGGGCTGGGAAGCCAGACAGAAGAGTGGCTTGCGGAGTGCCTCATCACCTATAGCTCTGTTCATCTGTCCTCCTGTAGAATCAGGACCCACAGGTCAATCCTGCCTCCTCAATGATGGGAAAAATGAGCTAGCTCTAGTTTACATGCTGCCAGATCTCTTGCCAGGTTCTGTAGATAGCTCATTGCTTCCCCTGCCCAGGACTAAGTCTAGGTAACAGTACTCCATTAGAGGGGAGATATCTATATGAGAAAGATAGCAGTGTATGAAAAGGTCTTCAACACATCAGCTGAGTGTCCATGCTATATCCTTTGCCTTCAAAGAGAGCAATCCCAGAACAAAGAGAAAAGCTGGGATTATAGATGAATGGTAGACAGCTTCAGGGATTTTATGCCATTTTATGCCATTAAACCTGCAAGTGGAGCCAAGTAACCTGAGCTGCTTAAGACAAAACATTGACAAATAGTAAGTAGGGTGGTGTGTGAGGGGTATGTTGGACCAGGAAACTTTTGCAGCATGATGTTATCCTCAGGTGCATTGTTATGCTGTTTTGCACCTACGACAGCTGTGAAGTTTCATCAGTCTCCTTGAACTCTTCTTCAGGTATCTGAGGTTCTATGGCTTTAATTCCCATTACTAATTAACAGATCTTCTTTCTAGAGAAAGTTGCCCCTTTCAGACTGCTCTACCTTCACAGACCCCTTTACCTCCAGAGTGCTCTCAGAGATGTCTCTTAACATGCAAATACTCTGCAGTGACTACCACCATTCTGTTTCTTCTTAGCCCCTCAGCATTTGGCCAGGGATGCTGAGAAAACCAGAGACATAGGCATATATATAAAACTCATAAATCTCAAGATATTTAGATTTCGGAAGGCCACATCCTGTATTGCCATCCTTTGCAAACGTAACATTACTTTTTGACCACACCTAGGTTATCCCTGATGCAACAGCATACTAGCATTAAACCACAAATGTGCTAGTATTATTTTTCAGTTATTACAATCATAGATGTCTTGTGTCACAGTGTGTATCCTAAAGCACCCTGCCAGCCATACAAACTAGCCTAAGCTCATTTTTGGAGGTGCTTTGTGACAAAGAAAGCCCCTTCACCACTGAGGCCAAGGAAGAAGCCAAGACACAAGCCTGGAGCTGCTTTTTGTCAGATGCCCCAACAAGATCTGCAGTGCTTTGGTAGAACTCCCTCACTACGCTTATGGCTGATCCATAGCCATCCTCTCTGTTTTTCTGGGGACCACCAGTTGTATACCCTGGAGGAGACTTGCAGTGTGCTTCTGCACCATCTGAACTGGCCATGTTTAGGAGGAGGATGACCTACTCCAGGCATGGGGAACTAGGCAGGGAGGCAACCTCATGATTAGTGCTTTCCTTGGGAAAGGAAGGAACTTCTCAGCTCAGGGGTGAATGAAGGTGAAATGCAAAAGTCTTCAGCTTCCACAGGAGCTGGCAGCAGGGCCCACCCAGCAGGGCAAACTGGCACCACAGGTGGATTGGGCCAAATCACACCTGCCCACAGTGAGGCCATCAGCTTCCCCAGGTGCTTCAGGAACCTGGATGCAGCCCAGTCCCTGGCCTCACCCACTCTCTTTCAGCAAGCCTGACTTGACCCCAATGGGGCTGCAGACTGGAACAGTCCCTAATGTTTTCCTCCCATGGGACTATGGCCCTTGGCCATGACAGCCTGTCTGAACTGGCCTGTTGTCTACCAGCACAGTAGCAACTCTGTACATCTGCAATAGGAAGATGTGGTTTGCCTTGAGCTGGACCCAGGATGGTTGCAAAGAGGCTGTCTGGGGATGAGCAGGGAGGCCTAGCCTGCTGTGGAGCTCGGGTAAGGCTTGAGCATCGCGTAGAAGCAGGAGGGGCACAACAGGGGAAGGTGTCCATGCAAAACTGCTTTGCATGTAAGGGCTGACACATAACCGCATTTTCCCAGGCTGTGCAGGCCTGTCAGAGGCTAGATGAGCTCACCTGCTATGGTGGCATTCCTCATGAGGGCTGGAAGAAGGAAATACTTGGTGCACGTGCGGATAGATTTCCACAAGGAGCGGACAGAGGGAGACTGTGGATGTTAAGAGTTGTTGGCATCAGTGGGCTGGGAGACAGTACCTTCTCGAGGTGACTGCTAGGAATTTTGCAAATCAGACTGAGAGTGTAGAGGAGCCCTGGAGGAGAAGGAAGCCTCAGGATGAGCAAAGTCTTACTGTTGACAGGACAGCCATGAAAGACACAGCCTCATCAGGGCTTCAGTAGCTGCAAGGCACCTAAAAGCTGGCTAGCTAAGCTTAAAAACTGGTCTTCTGTAGTTGCCTTCAGCTTGGAATCCCAGCACTGAGGAGGCCTTCTGAGGGGCAGAAGCCCTGGATCTTCTCATGGTTTGGCTGTCTGGCATGGGCTCTCTCACAGTGCTGGGAGCCCAGGCCTATACCAGGCCTTTGCTTTGTCACGTAGCATCATCCATTAGTTTATTTAACTTGAGTCAGTGTTCCCTGAAGCCTTACCAAAGCAGCAGGTGCTGTCAATAGGTCTGAATGACTTAGTGCCCAAATGCCTGACAGAGGTAGATGGTGCATTATGTAGACTATGAATGCTTCAGCTCTGCTTATTGCTGTTGTTCTCTCAACTCTAGACTAGCTGTTCTACTCCAGGCTTCAGTGCATGTGCTGATTTCTGGTTTTAGGCTGCCTACATGTATAAAGAAGGCAAAAGTTGACTGGCATAATGCATTCAACAGATGAATAAATACCCCCCCCCCCACCTTACTATTTTTCTCTTTTCTGTAATGTGTTGGTAAAGCATTATGTGACCTCATTCTTAGAGTCTTGTTTACATAAGCTTCTTTCTCTCCTGTTTTCCCATCCTCTCATTCATCCACCACTTGAGATATTAGAGTGCTATAGTACAATGAAGACAATAAACGTTGCCATTGCATTATTTTCTAAGTCACGGGAACATGGTCCAGTAAGGTTCTTCCTGGGTTATGGATCCCTACTTCCTGCTATTGAACACATGGCTCTAGAGCAGAGCTGTCTTACTTGTCTAGTCACATGTCATTCTGTAAGAAAATGAAAAGGCAAATAAACGTAAATCAGTTAGTACATGGTTTGGTAATAAGGAGAAATTAGTAATACAAACTCAAGTAATGAAAAGGTAGGAGATATTGGAGAATAGCCAGAAAATGGAATAATGTCAGGCAGATATAGTCAAGTTGTTGCTTAGCAATGCAAGGAATCAGCAGTAAAATAGAGGAACTACAGCTCCTTACTCCGATTAGAGTGGAGGAAACTTGCAGACTGCTGTAGTTTGGCAATCATGAATGGAATATATGTATTCAAGGACATGCATTGTTTGTGAAGGGTAGAAACACAAGTAAAAGTCATGTGACAAGAAGTAATGATGGTGTACAAAACCACAATTACTTGTCTGAAAATATTTTTGTAGAGAACTTAGAAGAAAGCATGATAGAAGGGGTCTTACTGGCCCTTGTCATGTTTAGGGTGGCATTGAGATATTTGCCTGCCAGAGCCTAACAGTTTCTCTGAGAAGGTTTGCAAAGTCTAAGATATGTCTGAAGTCCTGTCTGAGGGCCCCAGCTAAGGAGCCAGTGACCAACATGCTCGTGTCTAGCTCAGAGCCCAACTATGAGGCTCCCGCTGAAACAGTTGTTACCCCTTTCAGAGTCCAGTTAAGGACTTACGCTGAGATAGTTTAAAAGTTAAACAGATAGGTTTGAGTTATTAAAGTGACAAAGAGGTTCGGAATTGCCGTTGATAAGGCACTGACTGCAAAAGGATAATCGAGCTCAAGTAAAGAATTCCTGGGTAACATCCGATGCAGTTGTAGGCAGCAGCCTGTGTTACAGCTCTGATAATAGAAATAAAAGGTATACTGGATATTAAAAGTGCAATTCTCACCAAGAGCGCATCCTTGTCTTGGGTGGAAGAAGAGGAGCACAACCTATTGACCATCTCTGCTGGGCTTTTCAGTCTTCTCCCCTACAAGAAGTGTATTCCCTTTGTGATTTTTATATCCTAATTCTGTCTGTCCCTGCCTTCTAGGTGATGTTTAGCATGATTGGGATGGAGAGTTGAGTAACATAGTCAATTATGTTTAGCATGTACTTCGTTAGCCGCATTACTGTACTCAGGGGTGTAAACTTTAATATTAATTTTGCCATTAATTAGGCAAAGGGGTCTGTGCAGACACTCTGGCCTTTGAGATTTGTTTCTGCCTGTTGGTTTAGCTGAAACAGGGCCATCTTTTCTTCATGAGACTTCTTCCTTAGCCATTTTAGCTGCCAGTTTAGCGGATGTCCAGCTCCAGAAATAGCACAAGAATCTCATGGTCATAAACATGTCAACCTTTCTCAGAAATGTACTAAATTAGCTGTATTTCTGTCTCATGGCAAGCTAGGCCATTATGCCACAGCCCTATGTGATTGCATACACATATCTTCATTGTATTAGTATAATAAAAACAGTGAGGGACTGTGTGATTATGGAAGACTTTGAGCTTTTCAGGTAGAGACTGAAAAATAAACATTACTAGTAACAATAAGAATCAATTGTTTTTGATGTGAAGGGGAGATTTGTGCACTGAGTTATCTTAGTGACACTAAGACTGTCTTGGCAAGCAGCTGTCATCTTGCAGAAGACAGTCATGGAAAATAGCTTTCAATAATGTGAATACAAACTGGATCAGTTTAAATCACAGAGAGAGAAACAAAGGTCAGCTGAAATGAGAAGCACAACTACTAGCATGTGGATGAGGCTAGTAACTTTCCTAGACTGCAAAGAATTTCCATGTTCAAGTCTGTAGTCTGCAATGAGGAAAACAGTTGTTTGCACTCAGCAGTGGTGATCTCATGGTGCTTGCCAATGGCTTGTGATCTACCTAAGAGTCGCCTTCTGGTCCAAACTGCCACCTACTGAATAGCAGAATACATTGGTTCTATTTTCTTTTTTTTTCTACAAAACTAGGTCAAAATGGTTCAGTTAAAAAATATGCTCTGTTGCCTTGGACGCTGAGCATATTTCACTATGATTTTCCTGCTTCATACCACATACCACTCTCTAGTTCCTGATGGCTGCATTTATAGCTTATTAGGATAGATGAGGGTAGTGCAGTGGATGTGGTTTATCTTGATTTCAGTAAAACATTTGACAGTATCTCCCGCATCATCCTCACAGATATACTGAGAAAGTGTGGTCTGGATGACCAGGTAGTGAGGTGGATCGTTAACTGGTTGAAGGATAGAAGTCAGAGAGTTGTGGTCAATAGTGCAGAGTCTAGTTGGAGGCCTGTATCTAGTGGAGTCCCTCAGGGGTTGGTACTGGGGCCAGTACCATTCAATATATTCATCAATGACCTGGATGAGGGCAAAGAGTGCACTGTTAGCAAGTTTGCTGACGATACAGAACTGGGAGGAGTGGCTGACACACCAGCAGGCTGTGCTGCCATTCAGTGAGACCTGGACAGGCTGGAGAGCTGGGCAGGGAGAAATTGAATAAAATACAACAAGGGCAAGTGTATAGTCTTGCATCTGGGAAAGAATAACCCCATGTACCAGTATAGGTTGGGGATTGACTTGTTAGAGAGTAGCATGGGGGAAAAGGACCTGGGGGTCCTGGTGGACAGGAGGATGACCATGAGCCAGCCATGTGCCCTTGTGGCCAAGAAGGCCCATGGCATCCTGGGGTGTATTAGAAGGGGTGTGGTTAGTAGGTTGAGAGAGGTTCTCTTCTCCCTCTACTCTGCCCTGGTGAGACCTCATCTGGAATACTGTGTTCAGTTCTGGGCCCCTCAGTTCAAGAAGGATGGGGAACTGCTTGAAAGCGTCTAGCACAGAGCCATGAAGATGATTAAGGGAGTGGAGCATCTCCCTTATGATGAAAGGCTGGGAATCTGTCTCTTCAGCTTGGAGAAGAGGAGACTGAGGGGTGACCTCAATGTTTATAAATATGTAAAGGGTGAGTGGCAGGAGGATGGAGCCAGGCTCTTCTCTGTCATGTCCAATGATAGGACAAGAGACAATGGGTGTTAGCTGGAGCATATGAGATTCCACAGAAACATAAGGAAGAGGTTTTTCCCTGTGAGGGTGACAGAACTCTGGAACAGGCTGCCCAGAGGGGTTGTGGAGTCTCCTTCTCTGGAGACATTTAAAATCTGCCTGGGTGTGTTCCTATGTGACCTGTTCTAGGTGGTCCTGCTCTGGCAGAGGGGTTGGACTGATGGTCTTTCAAGGTACCTTCCAACCCTTAACATTCTGTGGTTCTGTGAAGGGGGTCAAGACAAAGGCAAAACAGTGGAAAATCCAGTGAGGGTGGACAAGAGAATAAAGACACATTAGCAGAAGAAAGTAGCTGTGTATTGCAATAGATTTCTTTAAGAGAAGAAGAGCATTGGAAGGATACCTGAGAGTGAAGGGTTCTGTAGGGAGGAAGGGACCTGTATGTGCATGAAGAACACTCACATATGAAAGAAGGGGGTGTAAGGAGGAGTGAAGACAGAAAGGGGACTAGGTAGGAGGTGGGTGTTGTATGCAAAGGTTGAGTGTTGGAATTTCCTGTGGAGCTAGGGTGGGCTGGAGCTGGGATGAGAGAAGCCATGGCAAGCAGAGAATTGATAGGTAAGGGCTGTCTGCATGTGTATGTCCTACCTGTCACAACAGAATGCACCTCAAAGTGCTGTGGAATTGCCTCTGCCTTCTATGAGAAAAGGAAGGTCTGGGGAAATGTAGCTGAGGTTTTCTAAAATTGTTTTTATTTATAAAAAGAACCTGGCAGTGGGATTAGGTTGTGCTTGTGGGTTTGATAGAGTTTGAAAGAAAACATGGGCTCAATAACGTTATCAGCCCATGCTGAAACCTGCTGCAGATACATTGCATGTTGAGTTGAAAGGGCTCATGTTCAGTTGCAAGCTTCTGGCCCAGGCAGAGGTGAGTGTTACCTGATTTTGCCAGTCCCATTCCCAAAACACATCCTGGCCTGAGGACTGGCTGTCTCAGTGCTGCACAGTCAGTGAGAGGGCACAGGGGGATATCAGAGTGGACTCAGTGCTCCATTTCTGCAGTCTTGTGAGTCAGTGCTGTCACTCACCTGGCAGAAGCTAGGCAAAGCAGCTGCTCTTTGCCAAGAGCTTGAAGGGTTTGTTTGAGACCACCTTAGCTACTCATCTCACAAGAGGACATGTGCTTTCCTTGGCCTCCCTCAGCTTTCTGCTTACTTGGAGACTGTTACGAAAAGGAAAAAAAAAAATCTTTTAAAAGAGTATTTTTGAAGAGAAGAAAGGCGATATCATGGTCACATAGGAACCATGCATTTTGGCATGACTGCCTGTATTTGGCATCTACATTTGCATACATAGTGTTTAACTGGAAAACTAACCTGGGACTTGCAGTCGCTTGTGGAACTGTTCAATTTATGTAGCTTAAGTATCGAGGTGATTCATATGTGCTTGGGAAGCAAGCACCTGTGAGGATTCACTCTCTGAGGGCAGTCAAACATATAAATGGATAAATTTAATTGAATGGCCACACTCAAAGGTCTTCCCTGATCTCCTCATTAGAAGTTAATCTTCTCTTCTGGCGGGACTGGGAAGTGCTTAGAAGAGACAGTGTTCTTTCTTTCTTTTCTAACCACCCTTTGCCTTCTTTGTCTTAATGGCTTCTAACCTTGCCATGCCTTGACTGTGTTTTTAGGCTCTGTAGGTCATTCTCTCACAGCTTTGCCAACAATTCCTCATTTAGCACGCAAAGAGACGAAAGCATCTTCTAAATGTTGAATTCTATCACAACATAGAGATTATTAAGATACAAATATATCCTTGGTAAAAATGGAGAAGAAAATGGCAGAGGAGAAAAATTGTGTTTGCTCCTTAGGAAACTCACACCTATGCTACTTCAACATGAGGAAAGGAGATGGCAAAGGAAAGCTTATAGCAACTGAAACAGTGCTAGGAGTCAGTTCTGATAGCTGAAGTGATGAGAATTGTCTGGGGTTATGGTCACTTCTGTGGGGACCCCCTTAGATGGGGGCTGGCCACACAAGGGAAATAGATGTACTGGGCTTCCCCTGCAACCTCTGACTCCTGTGCTGGTGCTTCTCAGAGAGAATCAGTTTTGAATCAAATGAATCTTCTCTGCTCCTGAGCCTTTGCAAATTGTGTGAAGAAACTCTATTCTGCACATTCACTCATGACAGAAAAAAGGAAAGTGGGTGTTTAATGAGTGTTAATAAATAATGCTTTAATTCCATGGTAACAAGCCATTAGGCATCACAGACGGATGCCCTCTCTGAAACAGAAGAGGTCAGTGAAGATGCATTTCACCTAAGTAGAAGGCCTTATTTGAGGCATGCTGTTTGGGAGTTTTCTAGCCATAAGCTCCCTCAGCAGTCAAAGTAAAATAGAAGGATCCCCAGCGAAGATTTGCCACAAGTAGAGGTGTAGATCATGTCATGAAAACTGTGTCTGTCTCTCTTGTGGCTGCAGATAGAGGGAGTGATCCCATATATCATCCTTACCCAAGTACTGCACGTTAGGTGGGATGAGTCCCAGCTAAGTAGGTTCTGTATCCACCTGGTATTCATCACCCATGCTTTTTTGAAGTGGTGGGGCACCCCCACAGCATCCCACTGGGCAGTACCATGAATATCATGTTCTTGCCTCCAAAGGAGAGTATAATAGCTCTTTGTTTTGGCCCCATGGGTATGATGGGTATTTAGGAAAGGCAAACATCTCTGTTCTGCCCGGAGTAGGTGCTTGATGAAGAGTACATGACTCTTAAAGATATCCAGTAGAAGAGCTAAGCTAGTGTAATGAGGAGGTGCCAATGTAAACATCAGCAAACAGAGAAAGTAAGTATATCCCTCAATACTTTTTTTCCATGCTGTCACTGTTTCTGGGATGAGGGAACTGTATATTGTCTTTCAAGATGGTCTGTGTCTTAAGAACTCACTATGGCCCTATATGAGATCATGCATGTGCCACATCAGTTTTTTTTTAGACTTTTGGAAGCATTATCACATTCAGTTTATTTTTGCAATCAAGCTTTGAGAGAACAGAGAACTGCTTGAAGTGATGGTTCTGGCTTCCCAGAGGTACTATGCTGTCATGTCCAATGCCCCTGTGAGACTTCAGATGACTTGAATGTGTCACAGGACCCTGCCATTCTTTTCAGAGACCTGTCGCTTGAGTGTGGGACGGAAGTGGAGGCAGAAACTAAAAATGCTTAAGGTGAATGATACATTAGAGTCCCTTATTGTCTGTTTTTAATCCTTTAACTGTATGCAAACACCTTTTCAAAACTTGGGTTTCCAGAACAAAACAAGGTCCCTCTTACTCACATGTTGTTGAAGACTCATTCTCTTAAAGGACCTTTGAAACATAACAAGGTTTCTTTGTTGGAGAATGCACTGATGTGCCTTTTCTTTTGACAAATACAAGGTTTTAGATTTTCAGTCTTTTTCATATTCTCCAATATGTATTCTTGATGTTGCTTCCCAAGTACTTTAAAGCTTAGGGACTAAATAATAAGATATCAATTATTTATTTGTCTAGCTTATTAGCAAGATACCATCATCTAAGAGATCAAGAATGAAATGGGGCTCGTATTCCAGCCAGCTTTTTGTGTTTCTTGTCATTTGTACCCCAGGACTTGGGCTTCTCTGAGCTTTTTGTGTTTATGTGCCTGTGAAAACAGTAGTCTGCACTCCTACATTGTACTGACAGGGTGCAAAGAATCAGATAAGCAGTCAGAAAGAAAGGTGAGTGGGCCAGATCATAGGTCTCATTAATCAGAGAAAAAAAAAAGGAAATAGCTCAGTTTGCTACAAGGACACTTTCCTAACTGTGAACTCAAAATCGTGCTTTTTTTTAACCCCTGTCCCTTCTCTCCTTGCTACCCCTAGACCATATGACTCTACAGAAGGTTATTTCAACTCTCTCTTACCAGTAATGCATTCAGATTGTAATTTTCCTGGAAAGAAAAGATGAAAATATATGGCATGTCACATCATATATTTTTATCTGTCATCTCAACTGTACAATTTTGTAATATCCTTTTATATTTTATAATATTATCATGCATTTTAGATACTGTGCCACATATTTCAAACACCTACTGTCTGTGATGTATTATGCCAGATTGACTCATAATGTAGCAACTTCTCCATTATTTTTTACCATCTTGTAAGACAAAACTTACAGCCCTTGGGTATTGCTTGACTTGCCTTGTGTAACATGGTAGAGGCTGTGGGAATAGACAAATTGTCTTTTGCATAACCCTGCAGCTAGAAAGAGAAACAGGAGGTGTCCTGAATAGGAAAAAGGAAGTGCGTCTGAAATAATGCCATGTTCAGCTTCTCAGTTGCCAGGTATGCCAAAACATCTTCCAGCTGTTGTATATCCTGTGCACTGTAAAGCAGTTTAACCCTCTTGGGCTGATTTGGCACAATTTGCTGGGAGCTTAATTTGGACTATAAGCCCTCTCTCGTTCCTGTGTGGTGTAGGGAGAGATGCTCATATAAAGCAGCTGTAGGATTTGCATTGAATACTGGGCTCTTGGTCCATGTGAAGCTAGGGCAGTCTGATCTGTACAATGCAGTGCATGTGGATTGCACTGAAACCATGGTCATAAAATCATAGAATACTTCAAGGATCATCTAGTCAACTATATATATATATATACTTTAAATGAGATGGCCCAGCACCCTGTCAAGTTGAGTCTTAAAACTGTCCAGTGTAGGAGATTCCACCACTTTCTTTGGGAGATTATTCCAATGCCTAATTGTTCTCATGGTGAAAAATTGTCTTCTGGAGTCCAATCAATGTCCCCAGGAATAACTTGTACCCAGTACCCTCCTCTTTTCCCTGTGACTCCTTGTAAAAAGGGAGTTTCCATCCTCTTGGTAGCCACCTTTTATGTACTGGTATATGGTAATAAGGTCTCTCCTAAGCCTTCTCAAGGCTGAACAAACCCAGTTTTACCAGCCTTTCTTCATATGACAGGTCTTCCAGTCCTCTGATCACCCTTGTGACCCTTTCTCTAGATCCTTTCCAGCCTGTCCACATCTTTTTTGTATAGTGGGACCAAAACTGAACGCAGTACTCAAGGTGTAGTCTGAGTGGGATAATAACTTTTGTCTCTGCTGGTGATGCCCTTGTTAATGCAACCCAGCATCCTGTTGGCTTTCATTGCCACTGCAGCACACTGTTCACTCATATTGAGCTGCTTGTCCATCAAGACCTCCAGGTCCCTTTCCACAGGGCTGCTCTTCAGCCAAGTGAATCCCAGTGTGAGCTGTATTCCTGGGTTATGTATTCCCAGGTGCACGACTTTATACTTGTCTCCATTGAACTTCATAAGGTCTCTGCTAGCCCACTCCTCCAGCTTGTCCAGGTCTTCCTGGAGGGTGGCTCTCCCTTCTCAAGTATCAGCTTCCCACTCATTTTGGTGTCATCTGCAAGCTTCTTCATGTTGGCTGTTGAAGGTGGGAGCTAATAATTGTACAGGGCATGCAGCAAAGTTGATTGACAGGGGCTTAACCCACTCTGCACAAGTGAAAGTGATTTGGTAGAGTAGAAGGCAAAAGGGAACAGATGTGAAAAGACATCTTAACGCATTGCCTGTTGGCAGCTTTACTGGGGTGACTTACCATCTCCTGGGAGTTCATCTCTCTGGCCAGTAAGAAGGGCAGAGCTTTGGTGCTGGATGAGACACCCAGACAGATGCATGGTGGTTGTACCTGTGCCCTGCAGGAAGTCATGAGACTGAGGGTTCCTCATGTCTGTAGTTCTGTTTATAGCTAGACAAGTGACAGGGCCAGTCTGGCCTTTTGTATATTCATCAAAGTCTCCTGCTGACTTGAAATATTATGTCTTTTAAGATTAATTGCCACAGGGAAATGTAGAGAGCTTGAGACACAATAAACAGCAATTTGACTTTTTCTCTAGGCAAAACTGAAATGCTTCTAAAGTCCTAAAACTCTATTTAAGTTTTCTTGGTTTTGAAACAAGTATTTTCCTAATTTCATCCAGTTTGAAATGGCAAGAAGAAAATGCAATGTTGGGTATTTTTGACATATGAAAGTTCAAAAAGTGCCCAGGCTTCACTGAAAGAACAAGTTGCTGTGACATACCTGACCAGTCTTCTGTCTCAAGGGACATGAATTAACACCACAGCTTTGGGATACTTTATTAGAATCCAGTTACACCACCAAAATGCTTGTCAGTCTCTGGTTTAAACCTGGGTATGATACAGAATGATTTTATTTTCCTGTTTAAAAACACCATGTATCTTGTTGCTGGGTCGATTTTAGTCATGGAGATAACAAATTATTTCCATTTTGTTCTTTTTAGAGAAAAATGGTAGTGGGTGGGACATGTGTTTACAGGGGCCTGCAACAATGTAGCCCTGGACACAAGGAATGCTGGCAGAGCAAGCACAGCTCAAGGGATAACAGGATGAGCAGCTTCTGCCAATCTGTTTCTATGCTTCAGACAAATCTTGGCCCTGCTCTGAGATGCTTTGCGGTGAAATAAACAGTTCTTTTTCTAGGACAGACCAAGCAAACCACCTGACTGCTTCATGTGAATGGATTGCAGTTGTTAATAGTCTTCAACAACCTTTCAGTTCATCTGGAATATTAGAAAACTCTGTCTCTTCCCCACTCCATTGGTCAACTGATGCACCACAGCTGACTCTGGACCCTATCCTGTCCAAAAAACCATCTTTTTCCTTCCATTTGACATTTTGCAGGCAGCTGCATTCTTCTTCACAAGCTGCAAGTTCATCCTTAGACTATTATTCATCCAGCTGAAAAATGAGAATTCAAATTGGAAGTGTTTAGTCGATTTCTAAATGTGTGCCCTGGAGGAGGTTTCCATGAAATCTGCCAGCAAATAAAACAACTCAGGGACTCCTATATAGTCTCTGTAGGCAGGTGGGCTTTAGACAGCATGAAGATTAAACTGCAACACCTAATGTGATGATGCTTTTTTATTATATCCAAAGTAGTTTTTTGAACCAGCTCCAGAATTTTACTTTCAAAGAAAATACAGCTTAATTTAAAATTAAAAGAGATGAAGTTAAGTGCATCTGGAGAATAGGTACCAGTACACATCTACTCTTTTACTATAGATTATTTCATGCTGTTTAGGCTGGCTAAGTAAAAGAGCATGTAAATATCTCCATTGACGTACACACTGTGGGTATATATTGCACAAAGGAAGAAAAAAAATGCCTGAACAGGCAAATTCCTGAAATATAAATCAAGCTTTTGGCATGTAAGTAAAATATCAGTACCAGAGGGAAAGGACTAGGATAGCAAAACATCTCTGTTGGTCCTTTTTCACAGACACTCTTCTTGCAACATCAGATACCAAGTTTTATTGGCTGTCTGGTATGAAGACAATCATTTTATGATCAAAAGTAAGTTGACAGACTTTATAGCTGATGTTGGTAAAACTGCAAAATGAAAATGTCATTATAATAATTTCATCGTGGGACCAGTGTCTCTTTAAGGAAGATGTAATGAGATAGCATTAGTGCTGTTCTTCCCATGGGCTCTGAGGCTGTGATGCCAAATAGTGAGGGAAGAGGTGGGGTAAAGGGGTCTCACATGCTGCTAAGTAATAAATGATACCAACATATGAAATGGCTTGTAGGCAACTCTTCTGTTGTTGCTGCATAGGGACTTCCACTTACCAAGAAGTGAGAGTAGGTGAGAGAAACAACTCTGTAGACACTAAGATCAGCAAAGGAGGAGAGGAAAGAGGTGTTCCAGGTGTCAGAGCTGAGATTCCTGTGAAGACCATGGTGAGGCAGGCTCTTTTCTTGCAGTACATGGAGGTTGATGGTGGAGCAGATTCCCCTTGTAGTCCATGGAGGACCCCACCAGGCAGATGGATGCCTTAAGGAGGCTGTGATCCCATGGGGAACTGCATGCTCCTGATATGACCTGTGGTTCTATGGAAAAGGAGCCCAGGATGAAGCAGTCCGTTCCTAAAGGATTACAGCCTGCGGGAAAGACTCTAGTTGGAGAACTTCATGGAGGACTGCCTTCCATGGTAGGGACCCCATGCTGGAGGAGGGGAAGAGTGTGCAGTCCTCCTCCTGAGGAGAAACAATGTGGCCGCAATTCCCATTCCCCCTTCCCCTGTGCTGTTGAGGGGGAGAAGGTAGAGAAATCAGGAGTAAAGTTAAGCCCAGAAAGAAGGGAGGAGTGGGGGGAAGGTGTTTTTAAGATTTTGGTTTATTTCTTATCATACTCTGATTTGATTGGTAATAAATTAAACTAATTTCCCCAAGACAAGTCTGTTTTGCCTGTCATGGTAATTGGTGAGTGATCTCTCTGTCCTTACCTCAACCCATGAGTCTCTTGTTACATTTTCTCTCCCTGTCCAGCTGAGGAGGAGAGTGATAGAGCATCTTGGTGGGCAAGCTAGCATCCAGCCAGTGTCGACTCACCACTGAGGAACAACAGCCAGTGGGGATAGCTAATGTGTGGGGAAAAAACACCCTGTGAGGGTGGCTACAGTGTGGAGGGCAGGAAGATGAGCCCATGGCTGTTTGCAGAGTCTTTGGTCTTGTTTTCCATCTTCCATTATAGCTCTGTTTTGGGGTACACTGTGATCAGATGGCTTCATTTTTATGGTTTGTTTTTTTTCACAATCACCTTTTGAAACTAAGTGAGTAGTGACAGGAAATTAGCTGAGTTTTATGTTCCAACACAAGCTGAGGCAAGATATTAATTTGACAGATGGGTTCTGCCTCTATTGATTTTAAATTCCAAGTGTTAGTGTTGCACTTTGGGGCAGGGTATGGCACATAGATGCTGAAATCCATTAACATGCAAAACTGCATTCACCCTTGACTGTGGTGAGACAGATGACACCCTTGCCCTCATGATAATAATGCAGACCCTGCTAGCAAACACCCCTGAATTCTGGGTTTGTATGCATTGAGCTTTGCGTATCCGAACACTTGCCTTGCTGGACTGGAATCTGTGAGAGTTTTTCATGTTTAGAGTTCCAGGCTGTAACTAGGCAAAAGAAAATCTTGCCACGTCTCAAATAGCGGTGAAAACCCAGATCTTGGACTTATTTCCTTTTAAGGTTTTCAGTAGTTTCAATTCTTCTCTCCATGCCAACAAAACTTGAGCATTTAAACCTGTGTGGTCTGAGGGGAAAGATGGAAACCTCTCAAAGGCTGTGCAGCATGTGTGACTCTCAACTGTACAGTGAAGGGAGATGAAAGCAGCTGGCTTGGGCTTAGTTGTAAAGGGGGTAGAGGTTATTGCCTGGCATGGAGACAGCAGATCTGGGGCAGCTGAAATTCACAACTGTCCATCACCCTGGGGCAATTATTGCTTTGCTAGGTTCTGTCTTCTGCTCAACCCTAACCCTAATATTTGGCTCTGGATGAGTCTAGGAAAGACACTTACTTCTGGTCCACAACAGAAACTTCTCAACATTGATCTCTTTGCTACTTCAACTTGCCTTTGGCTGCCCAGTTCCAGTCCTACTCAAATGAGCAAGCTGTTGAGTATGATTCAGTTTTTGTGTGGAAATTAGCAGTC
Source organism: Actenoides lindsayi (assembly GCA_025331215.1). Lineage (NCBI taxonomy): Eukaryota > Metazoa > Chordata > Aves > Coraciiformes > Alcedinidae > Actenoides > Actenoides lindsayi. Next base: position 73,540 of record WTSP01027910.1, on the reverse strand, counting down.
CTCATGGGCTTATTCTTCTCTCCCTTGCGTTAGTGAGGTATAACTCTGCTGAAATCCACTTGGTTGCACTGAGATAAACAGCCCAGTCCTCTAATGCAAATCTGGACATTTCCATGTTATGGGAAGGGTCATGTGGATGCACAGTCATTGGCATTGCAAATCCGGGATGTAGGCAGCTGTCTGTGGTGGTTTTGCCCTACCTATATTCTCAAAGGCAGGGAATTGGCTGTATGCTCTGCAGGGATTTCCCTGCACAAATGCAGCCCCCATCTGTTTAGTGATACCAGCTCTCTAAGATTTCTCTGCTGCTGGGGCAGCATGAGAAGTGCTGACTCCCAAGCATCACTGTGGTCACTCATTTGAGTAAGTACTGCTCGTGTGAGCAAAAGTAATAGAAGTTGTCCCTAATTCTTTAAGAAGGGTCTCTTTGAGACTTAAAACTAGAATTGGACCATAAAAGCTGAAACCTGGAGATAAATAATTTTGTTTTTTCCCATAGACTGTGTGTTTTACTGGTTCATTCCTTCAACATCCCTAGTTTCAGCTGTTGCCATTTGTCAATGCACATGCCTAGCAGCAGCGCTCAAAATAAATTTATAGCCATCCATCTTAAATGGCTGTCTGTCATCATAGAAGATAGCTTGCAGGACCTAGTTCCCTGTGGTACTTTGTCCTGATCTGTTCTTGTTACAGTAAATATTAAAGGATGTCAGACTAGCAGATTTTGCAATTTACACAAATTCTAGGAAGATTAAAAAATAAGATCATTGTATGAACCCTCTCTACTGCAATTGCTGTGGAAATTGCATGCTGTATTAGAAGAAAAGAAAAAAAGTCTGCAGAACTATACTAAGGAAATCTAAACACACAAGTTTCCAAACAGCAATTAAGAAGAAAAAGAGAGCTAGTGGTTTCCCAGCTGCCAAGTGCTAAATACTATCCAGGGGTTATTGACTATCTGATTAGAATGAAATGGAGCTGAAATGCAATTGATTCAGGAATAAACAATGCATCTATTTAGGGTGATGGCCACAGAAAGCATAAGTGGTGAAAGAGTCCCCAGTCAATTTATCAGGCGTTTCTACAGCTGTTGCTCATATATATTCAGTATCTTCTCTCAGAATACACCTTCTCTCTACGCTGTACAAAAATGCAGCTTCCTACTCAGTCTTTCTGAAACTGAAAAAGTCCCTGTATACATCACAAAGTCGCTCATCTTATATCCAGAAAGGACTCCAAGCAAGGAAAATAGCATTAACCTTATAGGTAATTTGCTCACTTTCTCTGTACCTCTTGGACTAGTGGCTAAGGCAGCATTTTCTTGCTCTGTGAACATTTAGTTTACTTGCCCTCACATATTCATTTTCTCTTCCCTGTAAACCATCTGAAATAATAGAGGGAATTTAAAGGTCCATGCAAGACACCTCTTCCTTGCAAGTCATGTTCCTAGTCTGGAACACTTTTTCTTGGATTATCCATGTAAGACTCCAGCATCCTCTTTCCTCAACCCTGGTGCCAACACCCTATACTTGTGCAGCTGAGGGAGCAGCCAAGTCAGCTAGCAAATCCCACAGGAAAATAGTTTCACCAAAGTATGTTTGCACGTGCATAACCTCTGTGATGTGGCTGGCTGCATGGTCAAAGGAGTGCTCATGTTAGGGCAAGGGCTGGGCAGGGACAGGAACCATAGGACTGTATTTTTCAGAATTAGTGACTGGCTTAAGTCATTTAAGTATCTACAGCTTATGACTTCCAGGGATGCCGTTGCTACCTAATTTTCCTCAGATGCGTATAGTCTCTTAAGTGTAGGTGTATGGAGCTTCACTTAGTAACAACAGATCCTCTTGCCCTATATTTTCCCTATCTGTTTTTATCAGGAGTAGGTCTCCTACTTTAAGCTTTGCCTCTATCAAGCTACAATTGGACAGCTAAAGAAGACAAAGGTCTTTTGGTGAGGTATTTTTCAACTTTACATGGCCACTTGTACATTTATTTTTAAATTGATTGATATTCTCATCTGCTAGCCCATAAGCTCCTGGGCTTAGTTTATGCTAATGACTGACAAGTTTTGCAATTCATCAAGAGCTAAGAACAGACTGTATTTGGTGAAGAGTTCTGCTAGCAATCTGTATTACTCTCTCTCCGGTCTGTTTTCCTTTGAGTAGGGAAGAACGGGAAAAATTATGCTTAAAATCTAAGCATAACCCAGTAGTTGAGAAAGGGCTGTGTGCTACCATTGTTTGTATTTCCTCCCAGAAAAAAAAAAAACAAAACCCAAACAGAATGGAAAAAAAAATAATTTATCTTGAATACCTTGACCTGTTGGCTTGGCTTGTGGTTTGAGTTAAAAATGGGCATCTTATAAACAATAACAAGATCTAGCTTTGCCCATTAAAAAAAAAAAATCAGATACAGTTTTAACAAGACACTGATTTTGAAGAGTGGATCATAGCAGACAAGTAGCTGGGTGATTAGCTGGTGAGTTACAAAGCAAATGTAAGATATCTATAGGTAGCAGAATCATAAACAGAGTTAAGGTCTTGGTTTTACTATCTTTTGTGCCATTTAGGAGGTTAAGATAAATTTGAAAGATGACCTACACATGACAGTGTTAGATTAAAATAATCTTGTATAGGGAGATGTATGGATATTTACCATCTAAAAGATAAAAATTATCAAATTCAAACTACAAACTTTTTTTACATTTATTTTGCGGAGAGGTTAATTAACCACTGGAAGATTTTATACAGTTCTATGATGTAATCAGTATCTCTTGAAATTTTCACATGAGAAGCTTTCTAAAATATAGGTAATTAAATAAAAGTTATACGCTATGAAGAAGAACCACTTTATGAAATTTTACAGCTTGCATAAGTGAGACTGCAGAATCATAAAAATGGCTTTCAGCCTTTAAGTCTGAGCTACAAAACTGCTATCGTAAGGGCTGAATGAACTGATTTCATTTAGTTGAAAATGTTGTTCTCAGAACCTTCTCAGGTCAGAGATTGTCATAAATGGAGTCTCAGCATTAAATGGAACAGAAAGAAATGATTATTTCTGGGCCTTTTTAGGAGTTAGGTTAATAGGAGGATGACAGGGAATTATAAATCTTCTACAACATTTTAGGAAAAGAAGCCTGCATCACAGGGTCTTACAACCCTCAGTCTTTGTTCAAGTGTCTCCACCTTGTCCTGTAGAGGGATCTGCTGCTGAATGCTGAAGATACAAACATACGCATGGGAATAGCAAGCTGATTCCCCCCTAGATAAACTGATTGATAACTACCTTTGAGTTTCGAAACAGTTTGCATGTCTGAGCTCCTTCTTTCCAAATTTCTCTATTGGTTTCTGCATTGCGGATTGCAAGAAGAGGTAAGTTTGGAATCGGGAGAACTCCACGAGCAGCATGTTGTGAGACCCCAGGGAGGTCTGAGGCTTTGTCCTGGGAGAATGAGGACCTAGAGGGATTGTGCACTCATGCTCAGAAATATTGCAAGTTGCAAAAGCATAAGGGAGAGTGAAAGGAGAGGCTTCATCTGCCACTAGTCTGTGTCTGTGCGTGCCAATGGCACGTGCTGATCATCCCAGTGAGATAGGACTCACACACTTGTCCTTATGTGCATTTTCTTGTATTTGCTTCTAGAATGAGAATTACGAACATTATTCCTGAGCCAAAATTCAATAATTAATAAACTGTTTGCACCTGAGGCATAGGTTCCTTTAAAGACTTCTAAAAAAACAAAGTCATTTTATTTGGCCTTAAAATGGACCTCAGGCATTTTGTATGTTACGAAGGCTTCCTCTGCTTAGGAAGCAGCATGAAAAGGTTTCCTTGTAAATGACAATACATTATTTTGTTTCTAACAAGAACTTCTGGTACCGTGCTGAGAATTTTTAAGCTTGCTTTTCATCTATGCTTAATAATATTGGAAAGGATTTCAATAATGTGGTTACTATAGTAAAAGCAGACCTGTGTCCCATCACACAAACCTTGAACCAAGATTAACTGTATAATGTTACTGGAGCAAAGGAAGGTATGAATAGCACATTGACACTTTCAGAACCAGCAGCTTTTCATTTTAATGGTACTAGGCAGAGGTTTTCCCTTTCATTAGGCATATTTATGGCTGTTCTTTAGTGCACATCAAATAGCTGGATGGATACGGACAATGCTTTTCAGGCCATATTGTTCAGTTTATAAATCTGTGCATTTGAGGTCCAGAAAGATCTGTCTAGCATGTTTGACATGGGTTATACAGTTTAAATGAATTAAAATCATAACCTGTGTTTGAATGATTGCTTTTCTCAATAGATACATCGAAACTGATTTTTAAGACTTCAAATGTTGGAGAATTCCTTATGTCCTTAAGAAAGAAATGGAAAAAAAACCCCAAACACCAAAAACCAAACAGTCAACAAAACAAGCCACGATTATGCTGTTTAATTAACCTGAGAGCTAAAGGAATGAGGGCAAAATATTTTTTACCGCAGTTTCTGCCAGTTCGTCCTTTTTGGGCCTGTTACCTAGACTTGTTGCCTAGAAAACCTAACAGCTTTCTGTCCGTGTCCTTTCTGGTTGCTTTTCTGTATGCAAACCTGCAAGAGATAGCTGTACAGTGAGAGCAGCCTGGGACTTTGTTGCAGTGGATGGTTTCCCACTATGCAAAAAGAGATGGTCTCTGCCCTTGGATGTTTATACATCAGGGACAGTAATCGATCTTAGTCAACAAAATAAATCACTGTTGTCAGCTGCAGTATCAGGATGCTGACAGTTGATATTGTTGTTGGTGGGGTTTTTTTTGTTTATTTATATGGAATTTATTTAAGAGGAAAAACAACTAATGATCTAAGGAGGATCATTTATGCCAAATTTTCAGATGTTATAGATCAGCCCAGCACCACAGATTGCAATGAAGTGCCACAAATTTCAGTTAGCTAAAGACTTCGCCACTCTCCTCTTTGAGGAGTTAACACCTTTTGAAAAGATAGGATTAAATGCTTCTCAAGTACTTCATTTAAAATTAGTGTAAATTCACAGGAGAAGCTAGCTAGGTGCCCATTAGTGACCAGAAAATTTGCATGGGTCTAGTCCTTTAGTAGAAAGTAACAGATTCTTCTAGTGTATAGCCAAATTTCTCAGTTTAGGAGGTGTATATCTTTCTTTCTGTGTACATTTCATCAGCTTTAAATAGAACTGAATTACATAAAAATTGCAGCCTCCACCAGTGATATTTTGCTTCGTGTTCCACCCTTTGAAATGGAATTAATTGTTTAGCGTTGTAGTTTCTAAAATAGTACTTTGAATTCCTTCTCTGATTATAGATTTCTCTCTCTCTCTCGTTATATCAGTCCTCCAGCTTTATTGCTTTTTTACACAGCTTTATTCCACTCCTACTTGCTGAACTTTGCTTCAGGTGTGCTGAACAAACTCCTCTCTAGTTATTTCTACATTTGATTAGAAATTAATACTGGGCAAGTTTTTTCACTGCTTAGCTGCAAACCGTGTTGAATAGTCTGCACCTGAAGAATCAGCTGAAATAACAAGTCTTAGGCAGTTTCTGCCAAAGAATGAAGGACAGGGAAAAGGGGGGCTTAATACAAATTGTATAAGGAATAGGTAGAAACAGGGCAGAGAAAGGCAACACGCAAACCAAACAGGTGAACTGTGGTGGGATGGCAATTCATTATCTAACTACTTTTTCTTCTAAGCGGAGAAGACTCTGGAGATTTTAAAACAGTGGTGGCTTCTCTGAGTGAGTCCACCCAGTTGTGATCCCTCAAGGTCCATTTGCCCAGAGTACTGGATCGATATTTTCAGGTGAGGGCAGAAAAGCTGCAGAAAAGTGTTATTCTCTGTCTCATTAGCCATTGGGTAGTGAGCAGGGGTCCAAGTAGCATTAGAAAGTGACTGTGACTGTGCGCTGAGGCCATCTGCATATACAAGTGGGGGAAATATGCTGCGGATTTTAATATGGTTTTTTTAATAGTATTCTTTAGTACTTTTTTTTATCTTAGCAAAGAGTGCTTTAGTGCTGGACTGATGGATTGCCCAGGTTGATTCACTGCTAATAAATGCCCTGATTGTTTTGGCCTGTGTCAACTTGCAGTTTCCACGATAAAGCCCAGGCACAGTTTGCTGGTACAGACTGTGCCAAGCACCATTTCAAAAATATGGCCACAATGTTGTCAGCTTTGGATCCTTCCTGCTTCCACAGACCTCCGATCCCAGGAGGCTCTGTGCCTTCAGATCCCTGTACATGCCCTCATACCACCTCCTGGGTATGTAAAACATATCCCATATTTGATACTACTGGAAATATTCTTATATTTGAATCTTCTGATGGGCTGCAACAGTTTCCTGTTTTTCAGACTCCTATAAATTGGGGGGGGGGGAAGGAGGAAAAAAAAGGGAAAAAAAAAAAAGAAATTAAGCAATACTTGTATATTAGGGATCCCATGAGGTGCTCTGTGGCCCTAGGAGACTCAAGGCCAAGTGCCATGAGGTGTGGACACATGCGCACAGCCAGCCTATGTTATTTGGTCTCAAGATTGCTTCATTTAGCAGTACAGACATAATCCCTGCTTTTAATTGTGGATCAAACTTTGGAAATACAAGGGGAAGATTAATTTCATTTTCTTCTGATTGTAATATATGGGGGCTGGGTTGTGATGATATTTTTATCTGCTGATAATTCCCGCCCATGCAGAACAAAGGTTAGTCTCTTATTTCAGAAATACCACAGTGCTTGCATGACTCCATCAGCTCAGAGAATAAAGAAACTTCTGTACACACACACTTATATACATGCATCCATATTCTCTCCAGCTGCATGCAATACTATTCCAACGTTCTCCTCTGGGTTTGGGCTTGGCAGTTAGGCAGGAGCTTTCTAAATAATGTGTAAATAATAAAAGTCTCAGCTTGTGCCTGCAAACGTTGTTACACCACTGCTAGAAAACCAAGGCTGGTCTATCAATGTAGAAAGCAAAGACTCAGAGGAGCAATTAATGGAAAGCAGTCTGGCAAAATGTTACAGGATTTCCTTCACTCGGGAGAGATTTTTTTTTCTTTACATTTTCAGTCATTTAAATCAGGACTGGTACCCTTAGTACCCTTGCACAATACCTTTAGTTGTGCAAGAGGAAAATAAGGTATCGGGGGGAAATTATTTTAGGAGCAGTAGAAATAAGCCTACACTGAGGTAGTAACAGGTGCACCACCAAAATTCATACTGCTGACCATGCAGCTGAGTGAAAGGCCTCTTAGCTGACACTGGTGAATGAACAGAGACCTATGTCATTAAGCCTGAACTAAGGGAAGAGTTAAAGGACATTATTAAACCACCAAGGCAAAAAATGTCTCAGAGCAAAGGCGTAAGAACAGGTGGGGATTGTGTAAAAGGAGAAGGATGATACGAGGAAAACTTGCTTGATTTTAATACCAGTACGTCGTCGGAGGGGAAAACTAAGTAAGAGCTGAGAAATCCTTCACCACAAGATGGCAAACAGTCACAGATTCAAGACTAGCTCAGCTGGAGAAGACTGCCCTAGAATGTACCCTGCTTCCCTGTTCAGGTTAATTCTGGATGTTTCTGGAGGCAATTCCCATAAAGCAGTTAGGACAGTCAGACAATGAGGGCTTTGGTGGTATTGATGCAGTGTGAAGCTCACTGAGCAGCCCAGTGCATGAGTCAGTATCAAGCAAGGGCTTGGTTTGAACACAGTGAAACCAATGCAGTCACTGACACTAAATCCAATGGGCTGATCCTCAGCAGCCCAGCAAAGTAGGTTAAGCAGTCACTGTGCTGCTTGGAGGAGTTTCAAGTAAGGCATATGTTTTGTTTAAGGGGCACCCTTAGTCTGAAAGTTAACCCTTAGCACTGCTTACCAGAAAGGTTTCATTTGACTTGCAGTCTGTGTTATTTTCCAACTAAAAATGCCCAGGTCAATGCAGTGTGAGTCTATCACCCCTGTTTGAGGAATTGAAGCTGCTCAGCTACATGTATTACTGCTGGTTGGCAAAAAAAGTCTTCTGGACCTCAGATGGACACATTTCAGCCCAAACTTACATAGAAAGTGATGTGCAGTTACGAGGTCTGTGCATACGTACAGCAGGGAGTAATGAATTTACTGCTGTGTTGAGACATCTGTGTAAAAATGCATGCAAAGAAAGCAAAATGAGCTGTCTTCTCCCTGTGCTCACAAATATCACTGTTAAAAGATTTTTAAAAATCATCAAAAAGTGTAGTCTGACATGAGCCACATTAGGAAGATGTGATTCTCAGGTGAGGATGAAATACCTTACATTTAAGTTCAATAACAATAATAAATAGATTTATTTAAAAAAAAAAAGTTGTCCTAACTCTCTGCTATTGCCAGGTATGGAGCACAGCTGCACATTTAGATCTCTAGCACACTACTCTCTGCCTTAAATGAACTCACCATCTGCCCAGTGCCATTGCCTGGCCACTAAATCAGGCGATAATGGCCATCTTCAGATCACACCATGGGATTAGAATGTATCTCCCTTGCTGCCACCACCAATGGGGTTTCTTCTGCTCTGTAATGCTTGGAAAAGGAGATGTTAAGTTTGATACCCAGCCAAGGAACCACTTCCATCTATGCTGACCAAGCAGCCATCTGGCTTGGGAGAGCAAAGTGGTGTTGGTTTTGTTTTACTCCAGCTTCAAGTTTTACTACCCAGGCACCGGCAGCAGCCAGCTTTTATCCTACTTGTGTGCACCATACTTCTAAACAGCCTTTGGAAGGAGTCCAGGTCTCTGAACAGAAGGGCAAGGGTAAGACACTTAAAAAAGGAGGTGGGGGGGGAAGGTTGGGGAGAAGGAGAATGAACCAGTTCAAGGATCTTCCAGAACTGCTGTCTCACCATGTGATTATTAACACAAACCACTCGAGCACCTTGTCAGGTCAGGAGGTCTTTACTTCCAAATACTGAGAAACAGCCAATGAAGCAAAGAAACAAAAGCTCACTGTTTGGATTACTACAGGCAGTTAAATATGTTATGAAAGTTTCTGCTTGCCAACCTCTTTCCCACAGACCAGTGTGGTGGCAGTGGTGGTGTCCACCTCTGAAGGAATGATCGATTCACAAACAAGGGCTAATTTTCCCATCTGCAGTTGGAAGATGTTAAAACTATGCTGCTGATAATAAGGTTTCAGTGCAACAGGAGAGGGAAGATGTCAATATCATTACAATAACAGTGAGGTACTGCAGAAAGCAAGGCTTTTTGTCTGATAAAGTGCAGTTTCCTGGGAGAAGTTGGAGGCTCTGAAATAAGCATGGTATGAGATTGCCACTGCTGACTGTCAATTTATTAACTCCATGTAGCTTGGTGGAGACCTTAAGTGCTCCTTGCAAAGCAGAATTTACACTTTAGTGCATATTACTAAAATATATTACTTATATTTACATGGCATTTTTCATTCTGAAGGGACTCTAAGCTCTGCAGATTGTCTGTAATGGAATCACTCAGCCACTGGTGACATATCATCATCTCTGGGGCATAATGAAGCAACAAAACTGTTACAGGGAGAAAAAAATAACTTCTATTGAAAGCACATGGGAATTCGGGGGGCTGGAAGGTAATTACACCAAAATGAACGTGATTGCAGACTGAGCTGCAAAGAGTAGTTAACACACTGGGAATAAGAAGTCAGAGACCTGGCCACGGCTCATTGTGCTTTTTGCTGAGGCAGAAGAACAGAAGTAGGAAATGCACCACTGTAGCACTTGTCTGGTAGGAGCTTTCACTTTGGTAATCCTCTGGACTAAAGCCAACAGCCCCTCTGGGGTTTGTTGACCCAAGTGTGCAGTAGTCAGCCAAAATGTCACTCATTAGTAAAGAAGGAGACAGCCAAGCCTTTCCCAGCACAGTTGGGTGGGTTTGTACAGTGAGTTCACAGCCCATGTCCAGGGATGTCCCTGTAGCCCTTGGAGGTCAGTGCGACTGCTGCCACCCTCCCCAGACAAGCCCAAAGTCAGAAGGCATGTCCTTCAGTGTGCCTCTGCATCTGCCAGCTCAGGACCACAGCACATTATGCAGCTGAGCGCTTTGCCACGTGCTGTGCTCAATTCAGTCCCTTAAAATGAGTTTGGTAATGCAAGTGGTGACCTTAAACATGCGAGGGCAAGGCTGAGCAGGAATGCCATTTATGAGTTTCTGAACCCTTGTAACGACACCCAAGGCAGCCCAAATTACACATATCTTTATTCTTGACACGAGGTATATTTTGTAATAGTGATAAGAACAATCAGATTGTTTGGGATAAAATGACTGTAGCCATATAGCTTTCCCATTCCTACTGCTCAAACTTCACCAGACTCAGTCTGTTAGTCTTTTCATAAATACTGAGAGTGCAGAGTGCTGGAGCAAGGTATTGTCCTTGTAAGTCTGAAGTACCTTGTCCTCAGATTTCAGAGGCAGACAGTGCCAGTCTAACATGTAGTCTATCTTTGGCAGGAGAATTTGCAGCTTTTGAGAAAAAAAAAAAAAAAGAGGCAGTCTGAATGAACAGGATTTCTGTGATTTTGAGTCTTGACTGTTGTTAAAGAATCAAATGGATGCTAGGTGACATTTTTCTCTGCAATTTTTTTTCCTAGTCAAATAAAATATATTTATTTTTAAACAAGGTTTTGCCCATTTGCTTTACTTAATTTTAACAGTATCAATACAAACGCTTGTTTTCCTTTAAAAAAAATTTGACATTTTAAAAATTAATATTTCTGATCTATAGAATGACTATTAATATTCTCTTCTGCATTCTACCTTTAATGTTTAAACGTTCTCCAAAACAAATTAAAACATTGACTTGGTTCAGCCTTTAATGTGTTTCTTGGTTGAGCTTTTCAGTTCAATGGAAAAATGAACCCATGTCTCAGACTTGACAAGGCAATTTCCCTGATGTTTTAGGACTTACAGACAACAGGAAAAAGCAAGAACCTACACAACAGTATCAGAAACGAAAATAATTGCTAGATAGCATAGGCAGTTTTCTGCATGATTATTTCCATCACAGACTTTTAGAGTACGAGTCCGTATTACTGAGGGAGTGAACATCCCAGCTGTGAAGCCTTAAGAAGTTTGTAATAAAAATTAATCTGAGTGGAAGAAAATCTCCTATGTCCTCTCCGCTCCTGACTTATTTCTCATATAAAGAACCTCTTGACTATACCTAGTTGGAAAGGATAATCTTGTGATTGACAAAAGGCTGCCAATTCCCTTCTCGCTACTCCCAGAAAAACAACATGCTGAAATAAGGGGAAGAAAAGTTTATTCTGCCTAAACAGCATGAATTATATATCATTTTATCACTTCAGGCCTCACTCTCAGTGGTTCGTTCTGCTGTAGTTAACATGCCATACTTGGGCTTTGTCTCTTGCTAATGCTAGCATTCTCTAGCATTGTCTTTGACTGCTGCCAGCACTTGTTTCAGGGGCAGGATGCTTCCAAATCCACAGAAATTCAGCTGCAATGTGTAGTTCATTGATATACAGCTCTTGAATGTGGACAGAATGTAAATGTATGTTTGTGTCTCGTTGTTCATGTTTGAAATCTAAAGATAGAATAAGAAAGATCCCCCGAGATTCCATCGATTCTGCTTTGCCCTGGGCTGGAGCAGGAGAGGGACCCTACGGTATTATTTTCAGTATTTGGTTCAGTAATGGGTCTTCCATCATTCTCCCTAAGAGTCAATTCCAACCCAGACATTTTAACGGACTGCATGCACTGCAAGAGGCCGCAAGCCCTGCAGCTGAGTTCTCCTGAAAAGCACCAGGCACGTGAGCTTGTGCCACTTGCTGTTAGGAAACATGTACAGATGTCCAGCTTCAGTTTCCCTGTGCTCACTCCTATACATTACAAACACTTGAAGCAATTCGTGCCTCCTTTGTTACTTCCTTTTAGCCTTCCCCCACCGCTCTCTGTTGTGACATGGTAATGTCATGCGTTGAAGCATCACTGCGGCAGATCCCCGAGGTAACACTGGGAGAGAGGAAGAGACACGTTTATGACCATTCTTTAGCCTTCTACACAGCTTTTATCACTGCAGTTAATAAAACACTAGCATGGCCAAAAGAGGAGCTAAAGAGGCTGCAGACTTGTAAAGCTAGCTCTCTTTTAGGACCCACATTTATTCTGAGTCTTTGTAAATGCCTTGAAATAGCGAGCTGAACAGCTTTTTGTGTGAATCACACAGCCAGGCATTTGGAGATTCCTGGATATGCAGCTCGAAGAAAATTAATGACCATCTTTCTCCAGCCCTATGTAGATCAGTCAGGCCCTGTACCAGCTGAGTCCTGGATATTCCACACTGTCAAACTTTCATCTCAAACTGAGATAATTGGACGTGAGGTCCAGTGTAAGTTTGTGATTTCACGTTGCTTTTTGATATTGCCTGAAAAGAATGGGTAAGCTCTAATATGATGTTCTGGCATTTCCCAACATTTCAGGCAACTATTTCCACAGCTTTGTGCCATCCATGCACTAGTTAAAGAGATTTTTTTTCTCCCCATTTGTTTGTTTTGGGTTTTGCCAACTGGACTGGAGATCTGTACTGTTGTCTTGACTAGGAACATCCTAGAAACAAGGTTATCTGGTAACTGTCATTCCCCTCAGAACTGACTGTGCCTGTAAGTGAGATTCCTCAGGTTGACTAGATGAGGTAAATGCAACAGAAGTTTTCTCAACAGAAGACCTTTGGCTACTGGAAAAGTAGCTGTACTGACCATATTTAAACACTCCGCTGAATCCATCCCTGATGAGAAGTGACCCATAATTTCAAAAGCAGATTGCAATTTTCCATACCCAGAAGCATGTGTTCGGGGTGTGGGTATGCTATACTTTCTGACCAGCAAAAGCAAGTCACTTGGAAAGTGCAGTTCTCTCTTTAGTAGTCAGTGGCTGTTTGTCCTTGCTATGCCCTTCACATTTTCTGCCTGTTTTCTACACTGCTGTAGCTTCAGTTTGACCAGTAAGCAGACAAGTAGGCCAAATTTATGCTCTGTAAGACAACATGATGTGTTATACAGTTTAACAGAAGATGCATTAACTCTTCAAATGAGTCTTTAAAAATGGTTCAGAATAATTCAATTTTTTCTGATATGTAGCTAATGGTTTGGATTCAGAATCAGTTGCCTGCTGTCAGGTTATGTTTTTGACTAAAAATAACCTGCTTCCTACTACATTTCTGTTGTTGGGTACAAATATAGCAGCTTTCCAGCATCAAGTCATATTACAGAGTGGTTGGGTGCATTCTAAGAACAGTGGTTGGTGGGTATTTTGAGGTGGGTAGGATTAAATGTTAAGCTCTTGCTCTTTTCTATTGTTTTATCTATTTTCAAATCTGATGCATGAGTGATAATTACAGAATTTGAGTATTTATAGGAAACTGTCAGTTTATAAGTATGTAACTGTGCAGATGATTTCACCTGTGACAGCACCTATCAAGCAAAAAAATTTAGTGATATAATTCTACAAATTACAGAGATTTGGCAATTTTCTCTAGCTTTTATTATTATTATTTGGAAGATGGATAAATATAGTGTAGCTTAGCTATGTAAAAAGCATCCTTCAAACACATGGCACAAATGGGCTTTATGGAGAAGGGAAAAATAGAGACAAAGGATTTATGATACCAGGTCCTGCAAGTCTTAACCCACACAGGTAAGAAGGTATAATTTATGGAAATAGATGAGGCTTAAAGTAAAGCAAGATGGACATTTAATAAGACAACAATGAAATTGTACAATTGTACAAAGGTGTCCATATCGCTATCTGGTGCTAAATGAAATCTGGAAAACTGAACAGTTATGTCGCCTGGCATGTAAGACCACCTCCTGTAACAGTCCTTAACCCAATTCTGCTGACTTGACACAATGAAAAGTAACTGAGAAGAGCCCAGGATGGAGGGAGGTGAAGAAGATGGGGTGGCTTAGGACCAAAAACTGGGAGAAGGGGAGATGGGAGCAGGGATACTCTGCGAAGGAGTAAATTACGGGGATGGAGGTGACCAGGGGGATGAGCAATTAACAGAGAGACATGCAATACTTTTTGTTACTTCTGAAACATTAACATATTTTCAGCCTAGGGGTTGAGCTGAATTAGCCTAGTTAATTGCTAATATTTGCTATAATTTACTGAATAGAGGTACTTCTCTTGCAGTAACCTCAGAGATAAATATGGATCTCTGTGACAAATTTCTACAAGAAGAACACTGGAGGGTTATGCCCAGCATACAAGCAGTGTGACATATGTGAGCAGAGCAAATGAGCGTATCAAAAAATGTCTCTGTCCATTCACTTTGATTTTCCACATCTGCTGAATGTAAGGAATTTGCTTTAGTGAAGAAAAAGAGCAACAGTCTGTTGGTTTGTTTTGCTGGTTTTAGTCTCGATGTTTCTCTTTGCAGAGGTGGTTTTGCAGATGCAGGTGTTTTTTAATTTTGTCAATCTCTGTGAACACTTCTGAGCTCCATTTGATTCTTCTCCATGCAAGACTGATAGATGACAATGCACCTGACAATGGACATAAAGAGGTGAAAGTCCTATTGGCCTACTGTAGTCTAAGTGGGAAGTTTGATACATAGAGATGGTACTATGTAAGACTAGGGTCAAAAAGTTCTTTTAATTTTTCAATGTGCAGGTCTTCTAAACTGCTGCAAAAATAAGCTTGAAGGGAAGGGAAATGGGACCTATAATCTCCAGTGACTAAGGACTTTGGTTGTCTGAACTGACTACCTGAAAAGAGCTGGGCTTTTTCAGAGTGTGAATAGCTTTCAAGTCTTCTTTTCCTTCTTTTTAATGAAAAATAACCAAATAGCCCAGTTATTTATTTTGTCTCTAATTTCTCACAAGTTAACACTTTTGAGAACCTTTGATGTACCTCACCTATTAATGAGGCCTTGTAGACAATGCTGTGGGCGGCCTGATGCCGTCTTGTTGCTTGGTGGTGATATAGGAGTTTACCCACTACTCTCCTTTTAGCTATGGCTGCGTCTCTTATGGCTGAGCAGGAGCACAATGTCTGTGAAATGAATTTAGAAGCAGGCAGAATGATTTATGTTATGAATCATGACAAGCGTGATGAGTTCACTTTCTGTATTATAGCATCACTTAGGCGGTACAAGCACCAGCTTCCCACTATGGTGCCAGTGGCTCAGCAATATGATGCTCTATTTCAAGACGTTACAGCTATGTGGGCAGTGTGCTGGGCACCTGCAGTGTTACCTTCTCCAGCTGAGACACATTTACACTCAACTACTGCCTCACTTGCTTTTCTTCTTCCCTGAAATTTGAGTTTGGTCTCTGTCCTCTGGCAGGTGCTCGCTCTGCCAGCCCAAGGGTTGTCAAGTCAGGCCAGATTTCTGCCTGGGACAATCCAGGTCACTACTTCTCTCTCCTTATACTTAAATGGGCTGGAGGAAGATGCTTTTCTTTTAATGGGCTGCTCAAAGAATAAGACTTTATTTACTTAAGGTAGGTAACAGTTTGGTTCGGCTCCAAAACAGAGTTTTTTTTCTTTTAATTTAATTTGGTACGTTTTTGTTTTTTCTTTGTTTGGTTGGGGGTTTTTTATCTACTGTCTCACTATTTTTGGAACGCAGCTAAATTCAGTCAAGTCTTATGGCAGTGCATTTGCAAACCAATTACAGGAGCTCAAGAAAATATGAAAAGGATTTCCCAGTGCAGGAGGTCTCCTCATCAAGGCATTTTCTTCTGCAAAATTATGGGGGAAAAAACATATGGATACAAATCTGAAATTAAACAATAACTGTGCAATTATTACTCCTATGATCATATATTCCTTCTCACCTTTAGGCTGATATTATCCACGTAAAATAAGTTGGCAGTTTCCCTTAAAGTTGAAACAGCACATGAGAAGGAAAGGGCTTCAGTCCTCAGTTGCTGAGATTTACTCCAAGGAAATCAGTCACTGCCACAACAAACACAAGTCAGCTCTCTGGTGCCTATTTCTGCCCCAGTTAGGGAGGATCAAGGAGCAACATGCAACATCATAGGATACATATTGTTCAGTCCCAGCCCCTGCTTTTTACTGGAGGTCTCACTTCCATGTACATTCATTCTGGATTCCCCTTGGTTGCTTTATTCCATATTTTCAGTCATTTTCCCTAATGAAACAATCTAGCAGAACTAATCCAAACATGGGCTTAATTAATCAACATTTGGCAGTCTATAACTCTACGCTCCAGTCCAAATTACTTGTGACAACTTTCTTAATGCACAACAAAAATATCTACAGGGAGTCTCTGCCTCAATCAGCTGGCTGGATAGCACATCTTCAGTTTATTGAATATATTCTAATAAAGCTGCAATAAGCTTTTTCTCCCTAGCTGCCCACAGAGCATTTTACAGCAGAAAATGACAATATGTCATCTTTAACTCACTTTAAAAAACAAAACAGTCTTTTTTAATACAATGATGTCTTGTTTGGGTCATGAAGGCAGAAAAGGAAGCCACTGAATTGAAGAACATGTGGGTCCTGGTCATAAGAAAGGGCTGAAACTGAGCATATGACAAATAAATGCTCTTAGGTTTATTTAGTGCTCAACGTGACCTAGTTGTGAGATTGTAGATAAAACCCAGCTTACTTCCACCCTAAGCCTGCTGTTTTCTGACAGTCTGTGAGAAAAGGGGAAGAAAGAAATAATTCACTTCCCGATCAGTTAGACATTCAGTACTGCTGTCATGCTTCAGGAGAAGAAATTTGGTCCACTGCAAGTTTTATCAATAGAAATATTTCAGCCTTCTTATCAGTTGCAACATCTCTTTTCAGTTCTGTTTGTGTTTTGTTAAGATGAAGACATAGTTGTCTCATCATAGATATGAGTTATATGTGCTCTAAACTCTTAGGCAGATACATACTTGAGAATTGAAATTCCAGGTTAGGTCTAGACATAAATTTAACAGGCATTTCCTCTCTTCAGAGAGACTTAAATCCAGTCACTAGATCTAAGCACTCATAACCTGGGAAAGACTTGATAGACTGATGTGAACATGGATGCATGGTCACAGCTCCCCCAGTCTGCAGAGTTTCTGCAGGAGCTTTCGCAAGAGCTTATCAGTCCTGTGTTCCACAGCTGATAAAATAAAAATCTGAACTCTGAAGAAAATTTCTTATGTGACATCATACAAATCACAAATACTTTCTACCCTTTAATTCTGTATCTGTAAAATCAATTTCCTAGCTATTCTTTATCTTAATGAGAACCTCAATGACTTTGTGCAGTGCTCGGAGTGATGGAAATTACTTACGTAGACAGGATGTTATTTTATTTACGAAGTATTATTTGTGTAATTTCTATGTGTTTCTGTGGTCTGTGACTTAGATTTAAGTTGGACCTTCATATTCCTGCACAAGTTCAGGAACAGACATAATACAAAACACAATTTAGTTTGTTCAGATTGAACAAATTAAGAACTACATATTTTAATGAATTCAGGTATCATAGGATTCTATGATTCCAAAGACGAGAAGAGTTTGCAGAGAGAACAGTAGCCCAGAAGCTGCAAGTGTGGCCTACACATGGGCAAAACACTCTCCGGGCATCTCGTAGGCTGCTTGAGGTTGTCAGATTGCAGGGGGAGAAGCAGGAGGTGCAGAACCCTGCGCCTTCCGATGATAGACAGGAATTATCACACCAGCTTGTATCTGAAATTATTTTAGTACATCAACGGGAGGTACTTTAAAAAACATCAGGGGAAAGAAGGTTGGTATTGTATGCCTCTGCACTGAATTTCCCAGGAGGTGTCATGTCTGGGACTGGGATCTCAATGAAGACAAGTTCAATTTCTGCCCTGAGGAAAGACTGGTGGGAATCAGTTTGCCTCCATCTAATGATTGTTCATAAAAAAAAAGCTATTCGTTAGGGAATATGTCTTCTATCAATCTAACTTCATTCTGCAGTGCCAGGAAGGCTTGTACCATTTTTTGGAAAGTTATTGAAGAAGGGGGAATTTTGGTTAAGTGATCACCCCACATTACCTCAGGTGGTGTTTGCCTCCCTATCTGTTTGCTTGATGTCAAACTTGGACAAACAAAGTCTTTACATGGAAAGGGACAACAGTCTACAATCTCCTTGGTGTCCCTCCAAGTACAGGTCTCCTTCTACCGCCGTGTCTACCAGCCTATTTTGTCTCAGTTTGTGTGAGGTTTCTGCACTTCATGTTTCTGAGCATGCCACAGTGTGAGTCATGGAAAAATATATACTCTTCTTACCGTACTTTGTTAGGTAACCAAACTGATTTTGTGGGGTCAGTTTGCAATAACGGGTGTTACTGAGGGTTAGTCAAGCTATCACTGTGGTGTAACTATTCACATCTACTTGTGTGGTTATGTAAGGAGCAGTGAAAACAGTATGTGAAAGAGTAACTTCAGAATCAGAAGTGTTGATAACTTGTACCAAAGAATCCCAGAGGAGCTAGCCTCTGGAAAGGCTGTAGAGCTTTCTAGCTCAATGACATTTTTATTTTTTTTTGCTGAATATAAGAATGTCACTACAATTCCCAAAGTGTGGACATTTGTTAACACGATCTCAGTATTCAGAAAGGGCAAGTGTGATAACTGAGATAAGCATAGCACAATTAGCCTGATAAGATTCCTTGGCAAAAAAAAAATGAAGAAATTGATACAGAAGTCAGTTGATGTAAGAGTAACTGTGGTAATAGAATTAATACTAGTCAATATTTTTTTTTCATGGAAAATAGATCTTGTCAAGGAAACCCAATTTCATTCTTTGATGAGATTATAAATTTACTCGATGAGAGAAACTGTAGAGGCATAATAGACTTTTGTATGGCATTTGACTCAGTACCACGTGAAATCATTTTAATGAAAAGCCCTATGCACTATTATAAAGTTAACACTGAATAGATAAAAGCTGGCTATCTGACAATTTCAAATGCTAGCTGGCAGCAAGGAAACCTCATTGAATGAGGATTTTTCTAAGTAGGGCACAAGAAGCATCAATATTAAACCCAGTCCTATTTGATATTTTCATCAACTATGTGATAGTACACAGCAATAATTAGGGGGGAGGGGGGAGGGAAACAAAACAAAACAAACAACAGAACAAACAAACAACGCCAAAAACAACAAACAGGAAAACAAACAAAAATGGTAAAAGTGATGACATGGTAGCCACACAGGGCGATCACGTTGCATGGGCTCGGTGGGAGTGTTCCAAGCCCAAGGCCAAATCAGGTTATCTGTAGGCTGTATGAATCAGCCTCACTGGGTGGAAGGGGGAGCAGGACCTTGGACAGCGCCTGCTCCAGATTGGGTCTCGAGGCCCGGGTAACCGGGGTCCAACACAGAGCTCTGGAGAGGAATAGTAACACAAAATTTGGTGTAGGAATGGGAAAGCAGGGGGAGGTTTAACTCTCAAGTGCAGCTTTGATGAGGTGGATGATAGAATCATGGGCACAACTAGCATGTTTGGGAGAGCATGGGACATGTTACTTGAGGGCTGGAGAAAGTGCTGTGTGGGAAGAGCTGGAGCTGTTAAGCTTATTAAGAAGCAGAAAGGGAGGTAACAATATTAAAGATCATGTCTTTATGGGGAGATGCCTGGTTCTGAGAGGGCACTTAGGTTAGCAGATAAGAGTATTACAAGAATCAATGGCTGGAAACAGAAACCAGACAAATTCAAATGAGAAATTAGGGAAAAATGTAAAAGTATGGGGAATTGATCACTGAAAAAAAAGTGCAAAAGGAGAGTTGTGTTTCCTTTCTACCAATATATTCAGAACAAAACTTGATGCCTTCCTGAAGGATATGCTTCAGTCAAGCATGTGTTATTTGGCTTAACACAGGGGTAACTGGGTGAAATTGAATAGCCTGTGATATGCAGGTGGTCAGGCAAGCTGAGATATTGCCTCTTTCTGGCCTTCATCTCTCTGAATCTATGAATATTTTAGTTAGATACAGCAGATATTTTGGTACTTGGTTAACATGCATCTCAGATATTATTTATTAAAGCTTTCCACCTCTTCAGTGACACGTGTTGGCCATTTCTAGGTCAGAAACAATAGCACACTGCGAACAATTCCTCACCCAATCTGAGCAATGGTTTACTGATAGTACTTGTCTGTAAGCAGTGGTTACAGATGATAACACACACAGCTGATATGATGAATTGTTTCTGCAGAAAATGCTGGTAGAATCATTCTGAATAATGCTTGTATCAGAGCCCCATGGTAGTTCACAACAACAACAACAACAAAGGCTTAAACTTGCCAAAATATTTATTTGTTTTTTTAGATTTGACATCAAAGAGCTCATTCCTTCCTACTACCGAACTGGGGTAAAGCACTCTGACAGGGAAAGTGAAACTTCATTTGCTGACTGTGCTACACAGCAACATGCTTCTAAGAGCTGCTGCATAGTTAGAGGCTCTTAGCACTTTTCTTCTGCTTTTATCACTGTTTTCCATTTTGCAGTTTGTAGACCAGTAAAGTTATTTGTACTGTGTATAGATAATTATTCCTTGTTCAGCACACGCACATGAATGATCATTGCCATAGTGAGTGCATCTTTTCAGTGGCTTAAACATTCATTTGCCTATTACAGTGTTCCCCAAACACTGTTCCTTCTTCTTATTTACTGAACTGAAAGGCAAAATGTATTCAATAGATGAAGGATAATTACTGGACTGATTTTGCATGGTGCTCAGCAGTCTGATCTCTAGCCCATGATTAAAATGCATCTACCTTAAATCATGGAAGTATATGCGTTACATCTTCATGCATGATGATTTTTTACTCAATGGTATTATATCAAAAATACTTTTTTTTTTTCCATACCATTTAAAAAAATTGTCAATTCAGGCAAAGCAGTTCATTGCCCCTGAGGAGCTTCAGCATACTACCTCTTGCTCTCCTCTGATCATGCCTGAGGTCCTGGAATGAGTGTGGTCTTGAAGAAAAGTTCATCATTTTGTTCAAGCAGACTCTTTAATAACTTGCTTTTTGGGTCACAGCAGTGAGAAGTAAATTCTCCTCCCACTTTCCCACCACCTACCTCAGAGTTGGTGTGGTTTTGGTCAAGTGCTGAATCTGCACAATGTCTGATATGAACAGTCCTTCAAAGTGCAGAAAGGCTGCCTTACTGTCATTGTCCACAGAAAACCTCTTTGCATTGCAAATATAAAAGGCAAAGAAAGCCATTCTTCAAGAAACAAATAGTGAGTCTTAACTTGTGTCATCCCTGCAGGCATCTTCCTCTGAGGGGGATTTGATTTATCACCCTTTTCACGGGGTCTTGTTTGGGTAACCTGAACTTCCAGCTCTCAGGCATGGCAGGAGGTCTGAGATACCTCTGTTATTCAGTCTCCTGGTGATGGATAAAGGCAGCAAGGTTTATCAGCAGCCTTTTCAAATGTCCCAGAGGGAAGATTTATAACTATAGCACCTTGTAACCTTGATGTGCAACACAAAATGTTCTTACATTTTGTTTTACATTTACCGTATTTCATGTCCCTACCTGGCTGGCAAGGCTGGAGTTAAAGTCTAGAGAATGATCATGGTTTTTCAAACTTTAGGATTGGATGGTGTCTTTTTATTCCCTGCTGTGCTGCTGCTGAGAAACCAGCTGCGCATGCCATAGTTATTTTCCATCCTGAGCTCTATTTGTGACTTTTGCATGTGACTTTAAGTATAAACCAGGGTGAATCATGCTCTTATTCCTTTAACCCAACCCCCTGCAGAAGAGGCTTCTGTAAGCCATTACCCAGTCCATATGCTACTCAGTCCCTAGCTGATTTTCATGTAATTGTATTGAGTCTAGATCTAGAGGGCTTGTGAGTAGTATTTTTTGTTTGTTTGTTTTCTTTTTTCCTCCTTCTTTTTTTTTTTTTTTTGTTAATGGACTGTGAGGGGTATTGTTTTTTTGTGAGTGCTGTCTTGCCTGTTATGCTGCCTGGCCAGGCTGGGCAGGCTGCCATGGTGATACCTTAAATCCATCTGGAATTAAAAAAGGGAGAAGAAAGTTCCTGTCAACAAAGATGAGACACATAAATAATCATCTTGGCCAAATATGTGTAAGAAACAAATAACAACATGCTTAAATTCAAAATCAAGATACACAAAATAGGAGTATCGTTGGTTAGAATGTCAGACCACCAAATCTGAGGATTGTGTCTCACTGAGTGTCAGTATGGGTTGTGGCAGCAGCATGCAAACCCCTTAACAGTTTTGGCAGTCTCATGCTTTCTCAGTGCATAACACAATCAGATCAGTTTATCAGAGCTCTTTTTATCTCTACATGTTTATCTCCATCAGATCCACGTCTCAAAGAGGCAGGTTTGCTCCTCTGTTCCGCCAACAGCCTCTGTATCTCAGCCATGTTTTTTGTTCAAGAAACATACGTACCATAAGGTGTTATAATTACTCTCATTACTATACTGCCTATATTGACTGGTTTAGTAGTATCTCACGCTAGGGTGATTTCCTCATTAAGCCCAGGATACAAGCTGTGAAACAGAAGGTACCATACGGTGGGTACAAGAGTCAGGACAATTCTCATGGGAGGATATAATTTTTAATGCTTTCCTCTGTTTATGAAATAGTTGCAGCTGATCTCACTGCTGGGCTGACAACGCTACACAGTCTATCCTTTCACAGTGCTGGCCAATGCACTTCATTCCTTGTATGCCTGCATCTACTTGAGGTCCAGATTCTTCCCTGCAGGGTCTCACCGTTGACTTTGATTCTCAGCCTCATGTAGCTCTTTCAAAGCAGGATCTGTGCTGAAAAACTTTCTGCTTTCAGCTGCTCCCCTCTCAACAGCTTTCCTGAGACTCCTCAGGCCATACCTAAACTGGTGTTTGTGATGGTCAGGACATTGGTGTCTTATCTCTTCAAGACTTAATGACCCAAACTGTGTCTTTTCCTGAGAAACAGAAATTATTATGGCAAGCTGATGTATTTTGACTTTTCTTGTTTGGCAGCACACCGAAAGCTGGTATGACCCTGTTCCCTTTGTCATTCTTTATCTGTCTCTACTGTGGGCAGCAGTTAGGGTCTTTCAGATCAATCTAAATATCTTTTCCTATTTCTTTTTTTTAATAAAAAAAAATCTGCAACTGAGAAATCAGCTTAGAGGATCTTGCCTTTGTATTGACAAATTGACACTGTACAAATAGTGTATGGAAGCAATATGTATAGAAATGCACTAAAGTCTCATTAGTTCTCTCCTAATTCCAGTTGCAATCTTGTCTTCAAATTTTGTTGTCCATTTTGTCCTCTTTTCAACAATAGCTTTTTTAAAGTACAATGAGGTATAGGAAGCTGTGTGTTGTGATTCAACCCCAAACAGCAACAGGACCACGCAGCCACTTGCTCACTCCTCTCCCTTCCCAGCAGGACAGGGAGGACAGCTGAAAAAACCCCCTAAAACTCAAGAGTTGAGATAAGAATGGTTTAATAACTAAATTAAAATATAATGATACAACAACAATAATAAAATATTATAACAATATTTATTATCATTGTAATGAAAATAAATATTTAAAAAAAAAAAAAGAGAGAGAGAGAAATAAAACCCAAGAAAACACAAGTGATCCACAATGCAATTGCTTACAACCCACTGACCAATGACTAACCAGCAATCTGCCCCTCCCAGCCAACTCCCCACAACTTGTATACTGAGCACAATATCATGTTGCATGGAATATCCCTTTGGCCAGTTTGAGTCAGGTGTCGTGGTCATGCTCCCTTCCAGCTTCTTGTGCACCTGCTGCCTGGCAGAGCATGAGAAACTGAAAAACCCTTAACTTAGGATAAGCGCTACTTAGCAACAACTAAAACCTCAGTGTGTTATCAGCATTGCTCTCACACTGAATCCAAACCACAGCATTGTACCAGCTGCTAGGAAGAAAATTAACTCTATCCCAGCTGAAACCAGGACACTACTGTACTACTATTTCAACAGTGATATCTATTGTACAACTATTACTATTAATTCTGGCAGTTAATGAATAGACAGAATTATTCTGAGTAGGAGAAATATGAAGCAAGACATATGTTCTCTTGGTTCTTTTGTGATTTTTTTTCCTGGAAAGCTGAGACAGCTGAACTAGTGAAAGGATCACCCAGTGCCCTCACTGATATCCCTGGCAAAAACACCGGTTAGATCACAGTGTTGTTGCATTTATTCACCACAGAGAAAAGAAAAGCAGATTCTTTGTTTAAGTTTCAACCTATCTGAAATATTCAGAGGTTCCATGGTCTGCCTCCTGCATAGATACCCACTCCAAAGCTTCCTGCTTCACAGCTGAAGAAGCAGCTTTTCTGTTCACTTTCCTCACTAGTAGTATGAATTGTACAAGAAAAAAATCTGCTTTTTATTAACTCCTTTAAGTTCTGTCCTTTATCAATGGTCGTTTTCTCAGGTCTGACTTAGGGTGAAATTTGACATTACATCTGAATCAAGTAATAATTCTGCTGATGATACATGGGTCAGGTAGTTTACAGTTCTTTCTGTCATATATGGATTGGCTCTGAGCTACTGTGAGGAAAAAGTAAGTGAAATTTATCACAGACAAGATTTAGGGTATGGTTGTAAACCACTGGGAGCTTGGCTTTCCACCTTTTTCAGAACATATTGTTTCTTCATCTTTGGATCAAGTCACAAAATTTCTAAGGAAAAGTCTATTAGGATTTTCTTCAGACAGAAATTTCTCACCAAAACAGTTTCATTAGACATAATACTTGTAGAAAAGCCATGAGAACACTACACTTGAAAATTCCTCAGCAGTCCTGAAGTCTACTCTATAATACAACAAAACCTGAAAATTATATTTAACTATTATTTATTTAGATGAAAATCTTGTTTGTTATACCATTACCTGCTGTTCCCCCTATAATGTTACATCTATCAGGCACAGATACTATGCATTCCAGCTACAATTTCTAATGAACATACAAGGAACATTTTTACATCCTGGCAACTTTAAGAAAACCACAGATTATGGAGAAGTTGACGGTAATGAGGTTAATGAGGGTCACTGTCTCACTTTCAGGATGAAATTATGTAGCAAGCGTTTCCAGCTTTGGTAGAGAAAAATACTGCAGTCACCCCTCACATTTTTTTTAACATCTTTTAAATTATCATCTCTTCTCTAAAAATCCATATATTGAAGTCATCCAGAAGTACTGTGGTAGGAATAGCCATGATTATATAGGCATACACCAGTGAGGGAGTGGGCAAGAAGAGAAAGAAACTGCAGATCTCTTCCCAATAGTACATTATTGGAGAGAGGATCTCTGCACAAATTATTCTCCACTCATTAAAGTACTTTCATGGGCTGAACTAAGCAAAGCTGATTCTTCTTTTGAACAGGCAGCCTCATCAAATATTCAGGCGTATACTGATTATTCTGCATTGGCTATTTTTTTCTATTCCTGTTTCTCCCAAGATCCTCTTGCATCAGATTTCATGGGTTGCTTTCCATGCCATGTGTTCTGAAAGGAGAAGCAAATTCCTGTGACAGGAGTAGGTGGAGAATAAATAAAACAACAACAAGGAAGAAGAACAGGAGCCACAAAACCCCACATTTTAAAAATCTTTAGTCCAAAATCAGATGTTACAGCTACCAGTAGCAGGGAAGAAAAAATGAAGAAGAGAGGGTTTGGACAATTTATGATCTTCATCATCAACTTGGTACTCATATGCCCCATATGTTTTTCTTTGCCTGGTGATCCTGTCTTCATTGCTAGACAGATGGATTCAAAGCTCATGTAAATGCATGTAGCACCAACAGATTCAAAGGAACTATATTGCTCTACTCTGAAGGAAAATTTGGACCTTGGTGATGCAATTTAAGAAAGGTTTTCAGGCACCCATGGAGCAGCCTTTCATTATTATTCTCAGTGGTTGTGTTCTGTATTTATAAAAGCAGAAAGAAAAAAAAAAATTCCCACAAACCTCTTGCTCAGCAAGAAAAACAATAGTCCAAGAATTGCTGCTTGTTCTGGGGTTCTTTTTATTTTATATTAATAGTCACACTTCTAATCCTAGTGTCATGATTCAGTATTTGAAGTAATGGAGGAAATAGGAAGTCTATTGTATGTAGGAAAGGCAGCTTAGACAGTTTGGAGCAAACCTACAGAGAAGAACAAATGCCACTGGCTTGATGTTGAGGAAGGCTGCAGGGTCTTCTGGAAAATTAAAAGCAAATCTTAAAGTAATGATATTTGGTGGTATAGTAATGCAAAGAGAGGGGGAAGAGGGGGTAAGGGGGGAGCGGCAGGGAGTGGAGGTGGGACTGCTGCATGAATTTCACACACACAGAGAATCGTTATGGTTGGAAAAGACCTTTAAGATCATCAAGTCCAACCATTGTCTAGCTCTACCAGTGCCACTACTACACGATATCCTCAAGTACCATATCTAGATGGCACCATCCAGGGATGGTGATTCAACTGTTTTCCTGGGCAGCCTGTTCCAGTCTTTGATAACCAGTCCTCAGTTAAGAATAAATAATTCAATAAATGGCTCCTTAGAGTTCACATTTGTAGAGGAAAACTGGAAAAGCAATCCAAGTTTGTATATCCTAAAGGTAGGAAACAAAAATGAGGAAAAAAGCCTATTTTAAAATAGCCTGTTTTAAAATTATTTACAATTTTTAAATAATTACTTTTGTGTGCCCTGACTCATGATGCGTGACTGTTCAGGGGTGAAATATTGCCATTTTAAACTCTTCTTTCTGAGGCACCAAGTAGCATTAACTCCTATACATTCAAGTCCTAGGAGTATTTTCTTCTGCAGAGTTCTGAGAAGAAGAGTGTAAGCAAAGATTGCTTCAGCCTAGACAGTTGCCTTCTCTTGCTCCTGTACCCTTTCTCCAGACGCCCTTCTTCTTCCTGGCATCCCCAGAGACCCCAGAATCACCAAAAGAGAGGTCTTTCTTGCACCTTCCCAGTACAGGTGATAAGTCTCTTTTTCATCTCCCTCTATGCTCTAGCTTTGAGCACAGACCCTTGTGGAACCTATTTGGTTCTGCGTAGCTTTTCAATGGGTTTGCTCAGTGCTGTTTACATTGAAGTGGAGGGATTGATGGCTGATAAAGCAAGTTACTTCAGAGGTCTGGGAGAATGAGGAAAATGCCAGAGTCGTGGTATTTTATGTGTAGGCTTCACCATAGATAAGTTAATTCAGTGCCTCTCACTGTCACAAATACATTAATACACTGCACAAAGTCATTTTAACTTTTCAAAAGGAAGCATGGCTATTTGTCATCTCTCTACACTCTATTTTCTCTCTGACCCTTGATTCCACTTGTCAAATAACTGGCAAATGAGCTGTCTTAATGTGAAGACCTAGCAAGCTGCCTGCATTCCCTGGTCTCCCGTATGAAAGAGGATTTACACAGAGAATTCAGCTGTGACTGATGTTCTTGCTTGAGATGGAGTCTGAGACTGTTACTCTCTCCTCTATCAATTTTTTTTTTTTTCCCTCTACACTTCTTGCTAGACTTTTTAAGTATATGGTTCTTGCCTCATGGTCTGAAATCTCCTGGGAGCAGATATTATCCTGACATCTAATTATGCCTGGATTGGCTTTTCCACTTTTGAATGCAATCTGTCTCTGATCTAATTTGTATCTGGAGTTTCCAATGTAATTGTGGGTGGACAACACTGTATGGGTGCATTCACACAAACACACGTGTGCACACACACACAGAGGCTCTTGTTTTGTTTTTTGTTTTTAAAGTAATATTTAAGTCTATTTAAAATTATTTTAAAATCTGGTCAGATTTCACTACATTATTTTGGACAAATAAACATTTTGTGGATTTAAGTATCATTCGTAAAAGTATCGTAGGAGGAACTGTTCTTTTGTCAATTTACAAGACATCTGGGTAGGCTGTTGGGGTTGTAAGAGTTCTTCACACCTCTCTCTCCTTCTCTGAGAATGTATGGACTTAGGTAAGTCTTCTGCCCCTCAGGAGAGTGGCCCAACTGCTAGCTGTTGTGTATTCTGAATTGAGCTGTCCTTTTGAAGCTCAAAGTAGAACCACCTCGTATCTGTGTTAAATATTCACAGACACAAAGTGAAAACCTGACTTGAGCCAGGAAGTTAGAGTTATTTATATGGTTTCTGGTATCTGTGCCAGTGAATATTTAAAGAACTGCTACATCAGCTTCAAAAGACAAGAGCGAGATAGGCATGTCTTCAACTATTGTTCAGTTCAGTGGTTAAAACAAGCTCATGTGAATAGGAGTCTTTGGTTAAAATTCTTGGTTTGAACATTGTTAGAGGAGTCTTCGACCTCATTCCAGTACAGTGGCATAGCAGCCAAGCTGTACTGCACTCCCTTCTTTTCATTCACTTTCTGAATCTACTCCTCTGTTTGATCAAGAACGTGGCACCTCCTCCCCCTCCCTGCCCCATGTCCTTAAATGTAATTCTTCCTCTTTGAAATCTGAAGTGCTCCTCTTGTCACTGCAATGCACTCTCCACTCTAATGTAATCTTCCTCTCTACTGTGCATGCCATTTTGGGGACCTTTGAGAGGACAGCAGCTCTTTCTATTTATTCCTTTTACTGCCACTCACCTATTTTCGGAGAACTGACTTCATGAAGGATTAAAAATACCATAATAATGTTGGTGATGAGTGTAATGAAAGATATGGAAGAAATGGACAGTTGATAGATTTCTAATGCCATTTCACTCCTTGCCCCCAGTTGTTTTCTGGTTTTTTTTCCATTATCTTGCGCTCATTTAGGAAGCTGAATTACCAGGCTGAGGGAAGTTAAAAACGACATATTCAAAGTTTTCCTTTTTAATTAGTCTCACTCCATCTTCCTCAGCTCCTTTTCTCCTCTAGCAGGAAGCAATATGACAGTTATTAGACAGCTGCATAACCAGCTGGTTGGAGGTCTCCAGGCTACTAATTGCTCTGGTAAGATCTACAGGAAAGTCAGTGTGCTGTATCCTAATGTACAGGCAAGGCATCTGCCAGCTCCTCCCCCACTTCTGAATGCATGGAAAGGGAGCTATCGACCTGTCATTATTATGAACCTGAAATATCCAGAGAGCTGGGCTTTACAACAGCTATAAAAGAGAGTATTATCTCTCATTTCTAAAGCACCTATTAGTTTAGTATTTAAACTGATAGCCTAAATCCATTCCTCTTTCTTTCAAAAATCATCAGTTCACGTAATGCTTAAGCAGTCCTAACACAACACCACAGATCAAGGTTCATGCAAACAGTTGGGGTTTGTGGGTTTCTCTCTGTAACCTTCAGCTCCATGGCTGTCATTCTGGTCTCAATGAATGAGAGTAGGGGCAGGCTGGGGGCAGAGACACTGGAAGACTCTTTGGCAACAAAAAGGATACAATACGGCCCATAGGAGATCTCTGAGCAAGTGCTGAGGAGGGATCAAATTTGGTAAGTGACAGAAAATCACACAGAGAGCAGATGAACAGAAAGAGCATGCTGGAGGATATTTAAGAAGATGGTCGAAGGAGTCAATGTCTCTCTGCCTCATTAGATGCTTAATGTTAAATTTTTGAGTGGTAGATGAAGAGAGTACAGTCAAATGGTGAACATGTGTTGCTGAATCTTCTCAGAGTGCACAAGTGCCTGGCATCCGACATGTGAGCTAAGTCCTCAAGTGGGTGCTGAGGAGGGGGAGAAGAAAGTAAGCTTGTGGATAATTAACTGCAAACGCAGCAGACAACTGTTCTTTTATTCATTTTATGCTCTTTTTAGAATGTACTTGTAGGTACTCATTCTGTGCCTCAGGCACCTTAACAATCAGTTACAAGTCACAGGCTAAATAAGGGGTGTACCTGTGAATAGATCCACTGCTGCTCAGTGTAGCTCTAGAGAAAGAAGAAAATTGATGGCTTGCACAGAATAATAACAGAAACGGGGGTCTGACACACCACGTGGGTGCAGGTCCCCTGAGAGACAGCATCAGCATCTGATAGGGAGAGAGGGAAGGATTTCTAAGCTGAAAAGGTCTCAAAGAATTGATGGCTTTGTAGGTTAAAACCATCACCTTGAATTCCACCTGGGAGCTTAGCAGAGGTCAGAGAAATGCACGGAGCAAGGTCTAAATTGCTCCCAGTGTGCAGCCTGTCAGGCTTCAGCATGCTGGGCTGGCTTCAGGCTGAATATTTTGGAGGTGTGGCTGCATAGAAAGAGCATTAAAGTCACCTAATCCTCTGTGCTGTATAATTGTGGCATGGTCACAGCAGGCAGGAACAGGTCCCTGTATTATGCCGGGTGTAGATGGAAATAGGAGCCCTTGTTCACGGTGGCTGTTTGGTACTAAGGACCAGGCCCTGGCTTGAACAGTGTTCCCAGCCTGCACACTGGTTTCACTGGCAGTGTTGCACCACCTGGTTCCCCCCAGGTCTTTCTCATCTGATCAGTCATGGCCAGCCTGTTTGGAGCACCTCTTCCCATGTCAGTGAGGCAGCAAGTGCCTTGTGCCAGCCTGGAGCCAGCAAGGCTGATGCCCCTGATTAATTAGTCTGTTCCAAACCGTGTGCAGCTTTTTTCCTCATGGCATGTCCCAGCTGAGAACCTAGTTGCTCTGGTGGACTATATACAGAGAAACAACAAAGCCCCTGCCATGTTTCAGACCTTGGCAGACTGGAGTACCCTGCAGCTGTGCCTATTGCACTTCATTGACTACAGTGAGGGCCTTGGGCTTTGCTTCTTCTGAATAGTGAGCCTGGATCTAAAATGTTTGATGCCTGTAGCCATTTCCTTGGTGGCTCTTGAGCATTCATAGCACAGCTTACACAGCGCAGCCTTGAGATGCTGATTTCAGTACCAGCCATGATAATGCAGAGGTGGTAACAGCACAAAACCAGTCAGCTTCTCAATCTTTCCACCATATTCCTTAATAGTTTCTCTTTTGCCTCCTTCATCCACCTTCTGTTTGACTTCTGTTTGAGGAGATGCATAAAATGGCAAGCGGATTGGAACAAAAAACCTTGTAAGGTTTATTGCTAGGTTTATATTCTATTTCATCTGCATATGCTTACAGGTAACCTGAAGCACAACATGTGCTTCCTGAAGTGGCTCTTTGGACCAGATTCTTTAGCTCTCTGTCTCTTAAAGTTATCATTGAATGGTATCGTTTGATGGTTCAGTGTCAGCAAGTGATACACTGCCATTTCCAGAGCCTGCTTTCTTTTTGTTTTGTTTCTTTGAAACCACAATCTGAAAGAAACTTTCTTTTTACTTTTCCTGGCTCTTTATCATATCATGCTGAAGATCCTAAGGTTGCTAGTAAGTACTAGACCTCTCAGGATAAGAAAAACTCTTGCAGAAAAGATAAAGCTTAAACATCTCTGAAAACAATCAGATGTCTATAAGCACTTCTGGATTGCTTGTAGATTCTGGGGCTCCCTAAGTGGAGATAAACCAGTAAACATGATAACCCAATAGGTCCCCATCTTTTATGCTTATATGGTCATCTGTTTTTATTTGCACACCTATATGCTAAGGGGACCATCTGCAGCAAAGAATTTATTTGATGGATTAGGCACTCTTTTTAGTGTGTATTTACAGATGGGCTTTTCTCATTGTTTGAAATGATCAGATCAATGGTTGGTGTGCAGATGTTTCAGCAGTGTATTTCTCATCATTTAGTCCCTCTTTGGTGAATGATCACTGCAGTCACACTGCCTTTTTGCTGCATGCTACTTGTTCCAGTCCCAGGCAATGTTCATGATGACAGCCCCCACAGAAGTAGCACATTCATACGACATTCTAACTTTATGAGCACAAGTGTTCTTGTGTTAATGTTTGAGAGGAACAAATACAATGAATGATAAAAAGAACACTTGAAAAACTTTGTTGTACAGGAAATTTCCCAAAATAATCACAGACAGATTTCAGGGAGAACAAAATGCTTTGCTGATTTGGGTCAAATTTAGTGATTAAAAAGCAAGTATAGAAATGTAAACCACTTCATTTTGTCATTTTCTAAGTGATTTTTTTTTTTTCTTTTTTACTTTGAACATCATCTTTCATTAAAAAAAAAAGTGTCAAAGGAATAAAAATTATTTGAAAGTGATATTTACTCAGTAACAGACCAGTATTTTGCACTGAAGTAAAAAAGATTTTAGTAGTATATTCCAGTTTAAACCTGAGGGTTATACTTTAAATTAACCCAAACCTCTGAGGAACTTCCTAATTTGATTGATTTTTCTTCTTTTTCATTTGTTCATCAACCAAACTGGGGGAGGAAAGAAAATAATTTGCTCTTATCTGGAATACCTGTGATGGCCATGACTTGGAAGTATATTAGGATATATCCTTTAAACCCATTTCTATTCAGCAAATTATTTATATTCATTTTAAGATTAACACTTCAGGGTTTGCTGAAGCATGAGAGATAATGGGAGTGAAATTTAGTCACATTATTAATGTTCATATTTATGTTACTGTTTTTTCCAGGGTTCTCACTCAGGATTAGGTCACTAATGTGTAGCTGATGTGTTCTGCAAGAAAATAAGAGAGTTGATCTTTGTCCTAGAAGTTAAAACGAAGAATAAGTGGTAAAAAAGAGGAACAGCTAGAGCCAAATGTGGAGAATACACATATTCGTGTGTGTGTGGTTTTAGAACAACAAGTCTTTTACCAGCATCTGCCTTAATCCATTATCACTGACTGGAAGGCTCCACAGAAGAAGCAGGACATATGGACAGAGTTCAGGGAGGGACAATGGTGGTGTTACTCTTCAGAATGGGCAGATTCTTAAAAGTCAGAGTTTAAAATCAGGAACCAAAATCTGTTCAGCAAGATTTAAATATGTTTCTAGTTTTTTGAAGAAACTTAGCAAGCAAAAAATCCCACTAGCATCTAGAGTTTTGTCAGACTAAAAGTCCCTTGACCTAAATATCTACATCAGTAGGTACCTTCAGGTACCTGGGACAGATGTAGAAAAGGGTGACTGTAGAGTAGGGTGACAGCCTCACTTTCTCAGGGACTTCTTGAGCAAGCACAGTCTCTTTGTGTTTATCAACCTGTTAAGAATCTGACTAGGGTTTTTTATTTGTGCAGATCTTGTCCTCCATATGTTGGGCTACAAGGAAAAACACACAAATGTCACAAGGTTTAAAATAAAGCAAGGGATGTGACTCAGTGTTGTCATCCCAAGTGGTGCTGGGGTAGAGAAGAAGCAAAAATAGCATTTGTGAGCTCATGTTCTCTAATATTTTTCTACATCATTCGCAGCTGTCTTGTAACCAGCAGACACTCCTTAGACCGTTTGTGGCCAGTATATGTAATCCATTGATCAATGAGTTATAAAATGTATACATGCCTTTGATCTTCCTATTGATTTGTTGCAGAATCATTAACCCTTGACTGACTTTTTTGTCTGAATGTTTCCTTCAAAGTATTCCAGCCCCTTCCTGGAATGACATCCAGTGTTACATGCCTCTGAGTGGCGGGCAGAGGTATATACCCATGACACATGCCCGTGTATGACTGAAGATGACAGAACCACTGTAATCCCCAGGTTTCAGCTACTTTGAAATAAAATAAACCAGAAGGGCTTTTTGCAGTGATTTCAGAAGGTGATTTCAATTATTAAATAGCTGTGAATTCCTCTTGTTGACATGGCTGGATGGTACCTTCTCAAGCACGTTCTCATGTTGCATGTAGCAATTCTTCATGCAAGTCAGAAACTTTATGTTTACAAGATTTGTGTTAATTTTGAACCATCTTCTCTGTTCGTACAATGGTCAGGATTTAATGTCTGTGAATTATGTCATTCAGCCTTTTCCAGTTTGCTTTTTGGGGGTTGTCATCTTAGGCACAGTAAGGTAGTAGATTTTTGCCCTATGTTAGAACCACAGATTTTGTATTGACATGTGAATATTCTCCCAAGTGATGTGGTGAGGCAAGAATAGTAGGCTTGGGAGATGGGAGATAAGTGGAAAGGTAAAAATGGTCTTTCAGTTAGACCCCTTTAGACGATTTTGTTCATGTTTCCTGTTTTTATAAGAAATATGGAAATGAGCTGTCAGGACTCTGGGGTTAAGGTCACTCCCATCTCGGCCTGTGGTGTAGATGTAGGCATTGTATTTCTTCTGTTAACAGAGCAGAGGATTGGAAAGTTTTTAAAGAAGAGCAGAGTAAAAAATCCTTGGATTGGGCATGGCTTTCTGGATGAGTAATTATTAGTGGGATCAACTGCGACATCAACAGCCATGCAATTGCCTTGCTGCTTTCTGAATGGTGAACAGCAAGACACAATGTGCATCTACTAGTCTAAATGAACCAAACTCGATGATTTCATTCACAAATATAATTGCACATACTTATAAATCAAGCTATTCTGTGTTCAAACTGATGTGATGATAGCGACAACTGAAAATGTTTATGGATATTCTAATTGGAGCAAGAAAATGGAAACCAGTTTTACATAGGCTGTGTTGTGAGGATGGGTTTTCAGTATGCAGTGTTATGTACAGTGCAGTCTTACTGCCTCACTCAATCATCACTCAGTTTCTGAGTACCATGCACAAATTACCATTACAAGCATGTGTATATATTGTATAAACAAAAATTACAGCTTTGTGAAAACAGCGCTTTTTTGGTGCCTGAGAAGCCCTGCAATCACAGGGCATATGTCAAGTGTATCAACACATCTGGAGGCATAATCCTTCCTTCCTTAAAGGGGATGAACATAACTCATTCTTAATAGGGCCCTTACGGCAATAAAGGTTAACTGCACACTACCGTGATAGCTATTAGAAGGACCTGCTAAAACCTTAAAAACCTCAGTTAGATTAACTGTTCAGGGGTTTGAAACACACCAGTGCAATCCTGTCCTTCTACAATCTATAAAGCATGAGTGGGAGGATTGGTTAAGGCACAGACACTGTGGCAAAACACAGTAAGTCAAGGGTTTATGTGTACGTTAGAGCTCGTCTAAATCGTTACCTGTGAAAGCGCCAATGCCATCTTACACTATAGTAACCATGGTCTCCTGGGTTATGCAGCCTGAAGGACCTCTAGGAAGATTTCACATTATATTTCCAGGGCATGGGTTTTTTTGTTTTCCTTTGAAGCCAGCCTGCAGATATTTCTCTTCCAGATGTGCAAGTCTGCCCAGTGCCACTCCTATGGACACCTTCCTGTGGATTAATGGCCCCTGCACACAGAGCAGTTCTGTGCTCTTACTAGCTGTGCTGTTAAAGACAGCCTTCATCAAAAGCTGTTTCTACCATGCTATCATACAGTTTATTTCCAAAAGCTGAGATAATTACGTGCATTACTTAAAATGTATTTTTGTGCATGTTTATGAAAAAGAGAGCAGGGAAGACAACAGGATGAATTTATGTTTGTTGGTGCACTGAGGAAATGGTGAACTCCCGTGGATCCAGTGAAGACATGTATTCTTCTCAGGTGCTGGTGTAAACTGTTCCCACTGAAAATGAGATGATTTAGCACATTGTAAGCACAGAAGCTGAACTCTAGTTTGGCAACCTAATTTCTTACATCTCCCTGTCTGAAAGTGTCTGTTACAATTTGTTCCAAAGGATCTTATTTTTAATTTGGCCCTATAATTTGGTCCAGGCCAGTCCCTTCTCCTTGTCTGTATTTTGACCCACAAGCTACTTGCTGTCACACTTTCAGAACTTTTCCTTTAATCTGAGCAAACTGTATCCTCAGCTTCTTGTAGTGTTTCAGTGCAGTATGTTAACAAGACAGGGGTTGGGACCCAAAACCAAAAATAAACCAAACCCAAACCCCAAAACCTCAGCCATATCCCACACAAGACTCCTTTATTCTTTCTTTTCTTTTTCAGAACAAATGACTGGAAGACATAAATGAATTTTCCTATAGCACTGCCAGGACAAGCTCATTACATCTGTCTGTCATAATTCCTATATTTCCTATAGCACTGCCAGGACAAGTTCATTACATCTGTCTGTCATAATTCCTATATTTGACATTCCCAAATACCAATGTTCAATGACAACAAAGTCATTCACATGTAAAATCTTCCAGTGCTTGTCTCACATAAGATAAAATGAATCTCATTTAATTTAGGGAGGGGAAAATAGATGAACTTTTATCCAAAGAATCCCAAACTCTGCAGCACAAATACTGCCATCATTATCTGGGTCTCAGATATCTCTAGAGAAGCATCCAAAGTGGTGGACCAACCAGTGGAGGAATCCAGGTCTTGGTTACTATCCCTAGAGCACTAAAAACCTCTGTCTTAGGTGAGGACCCACTAGGCTAATCCTTTCCATGACAACAGTTTTTGCCATTAAGAACCTGCAGGCTTGATAAGGGACACCTCCAGCCAAGTAATAAATCTTAACGTCAGTTGGAACAAATTCTATCTGAATCTGCCCCCAGTGTTGTGTAGAGACCAATGCCATGTGCCAGGCACACAGTCACGGTCAGGGCGCTGTGAGCATCTAACCACAGGACTCAGCTGATAGGCACGTGAAAATCGTACTAGATGAAGTCACACTGGAATCCAGATTGTGAAGGGTGTGATAAAGAAAATGGATGATTGTGGTATTCTGCAGGCAGACATTGGCTTGATTTGCTGATGTTTTCAATCAGCCAGAACCCCATGTCTGAGTACAGTGTTAGGCATATCCACGGATACCCAGTGGGGTTTGGTAGCTGGTGCTTGTCTCTGTGCTCGCTGCAATCGCAGAGGTACCAGCCAGGTTCACATATAGGTGGAGGGAATTCCTTTCCCTCATAATAGGGGCAAAAAAAAGCTTATGTCACCTGCAAAATATAAAAGTATCACCCACTTGAGTGCTTTTCAATAAGGTGATCACTGAACTAATTCTGTGAGGTCTATGTAAAGTGACAAAGAAAAGTAGATTCACAAATGCTTGCAGCAATCTTGGTAAGTGAATTTTCTAAGAGTCTTCCCCTTCTCTGGGAAATATGTATGGGTACACAAATGAAGAGATTAAACTTCCTCCGGGTTTAATCATTAGCACTAGGCAGACACCTTTCCATGAATACATAGCTTAAAGAAACAAAAAGAATGTACTGCAGAAAGAGCATTTACTTCTGATTAGACAGTTTCCTGTGAATTTCTCTATCAATGCCCCCAGCAGAATCAAAGGGCAAAGTCTTGGCTCTTGCAGAGTCAATTCTAGCATTTCAGTCTCCTCTTATGAATATCAGTCTTTTTGTGTTACAGCATTATTTTTTGGGTTGTTTAGTTTCTGAGTAGTAAAATGGATTCAGATATGAGTGAAAGGTTTCAGACCTACAGGCAGCAGGTCCAAGATGTTGCTGTTCTTTCTGAAGTTCAGTGGTACACCATAAAATATTAAGAAAATCAGAGTGGCTTTACTGAAATTAGTGGCAGTGCTGCTGATTTTAATCACATATATTTGCTGTAGGTTTGGTTCTTTGTTTTGGTTTTTGTTTGTTTGTTTGGTTTTGGCTTTTTTTTTTGTTTTGGGTTTTTTTGTTTGTTTTGCTTTTTATTAATTTCCAGGACATACACTGAATGTTTTCATTATAGGAGGTTTATTATAATTTTATTGTTTTTAATGACATAAGAGATTTTGCTAAATTGCTGTGCTGCCATACAACGAGAAGACAGCTTTTATAATCCTATGTAAACAGATAGTTGTTGCCTATGTAAGTGGAAGAAAGGATTATGGTCCTCAGCATACCCTTGGTTTTCAGCACAGCCAAACTTAGTTACTAGTGAGTACTGATTTACTAGTGGGAATTTCCTATTATGTCCTGCTTTGAAATATTAATAATGGAAGAATATTCAAGTGAACCTTAAGCTGACCCTTATTCTAAGGTCTGACACTTTGTGGTGAAGTCTTCCAGCCACCAGCAAATGCACGCTGTTCATTTTTCTTAATAAACTTACCTGGCTCAGCAGTCCTTCACCAAGCTGGCTAAGCAAAGAGATAGAGTTTAAATACTCGCATTTTAAGTAAAGTAATTGTCTTGAGATTATTCTTAGAGAATTCCGGTAATTGCTAGTGTGGGACACATTTTTGCAACCATTTGTGATGAAATGGTGATTCAAAACCAAGTCACTCAGTAGGATGCAGAGTGTGAAGCACAGTAAAGCAGCACGTGGTGGCTGCAAAGCTTACTTGGGGTCATCAGGGTGCCAATCACAAGCTGTAGGTAACTAGGAAGTCTTTCAAACCTCAAGTTTACTGGCAAGTCCTGAGGGATGTATGGAAATTTTAGATTCTTGTAGTTGTTTTACAGCCTTGAGACAAACCGGATGTTCAGATAGCCTGATGGAGACCATTTTGAAGTGTCTGAAGTCTTTACAGCTTTTCTAGGACATACTAATTGCTGAACCTCCCCTTGTGCCTCTGTCCTTGTGGGGCTGTAAACAGGGATTCAGTCCAGTTCTCGCTGAGAACTAGTCCCTTCTGAAAATTTGTGCCTATGATGATTCATGAGAGGGCGATCAAGCAAATCACATTTTGATGTAATAGTGGATTTTAAACCTATGACCTCTGATCTAAATATATTCATTAGCTGAGCTAAAAAGACATCCTCTGTTATGCAAGCCTTTAGCGTGTTCATCAGCCTGGAAGTGTGGCCCAGATGCCATCAGAGGGAGACACAGTACCATGCTGAGGAGGAGGAGTAAGATGTTTGGCTTTCTTAAAGTTTTCCTATTTGCAAACAGGATGTGAATCTACTTGAGAAGAGCTAGCACTTTTTCTCAAGGGGACTTCTTTTCTGCATGGGTCCTGAGGTGCTAATCCTGTTTAGCTTCATGCACCATCAGAGAACAAGCTAAATGGAGGCTCATGGTATAGTTACATCATCAGTCTGCATTTTTTCAGTCCTAGCTTGGCATCTGCATAGTTCTACTTCATGCTGTGTACACATATTTTCAGTAGTTACTTACCCGAGGTCATGGGAGATCATCCTTGCTCTTCCCGATGAGTAAATAAAGCCACAGCAATATAATGCACAAAAAGGATAGAAAGATGAGAAAAAGTTACATAATTTTCTTTAGTTTAAGGTTTCTCCACGTCTCTGCATTTGCTTCAGGCTATCCATACAAAAGAAGGGCATCCACAGGAAGCAATGTTGCACAGTGTGAAACCGTATGTATAAGGATGCAAGAACAGCTTTTGCACAGAGAGGGTAGAAAATCCTGGTGTCGCAAAAATGTTTCTCCTGTTGGAAGAATCTCAACATAAAATGAGCTCTGAAAACATTTCACCTTAACCTAGAACTGGACAGTGGACTAACTTCTTGCAGACGCTGACATGTATCAGTTTAAATGGGGTAGCTCATACTTGTGTATTTTTGCCTCTATTTCCGCACTCTCAGCTTCTCAGTCAGATGAAGAACAGAAGCATTGCAAAAGACACATAAGTGCTGTTCTTGGACTATTTTTGTCTTGAACTGAAGCAGCAGGTGGTTTATGTCAGTCAAGGAAGCTTGCTCAAGAGGGCTGGGGAAATGCTCAGACTTTTAACTGCTTTTGGAACCAAACCTTGAATTTTTGGTTTTTCTGAGTTCACACATCGTGATATCCATCTGCCATATTGCTAACCTTTTGGAACTGGTGCTTGTAAATTTATGCAGGGAGATGCTTATGTTCCAGCTTTATACTAGTCTCTTTTAACTAACTTTCAGGGAGTTCCCTACGTAATTCTTATAAAAAGAAAATCAGGAGAGATGCATTTGCATCTATCATTAAAAACTGAGCTTGACTGCTTAACAGTTTACAAGCAAGGAGACACTTCAGCTCCAGTGCAGTGAAAAATCAGATAGTGTCCTTTCAGGAGCATATTTCATGTTTACTGAAGGCAACAGGACCTTCTAAAGAACTGAAAATTTATAGTAAATGTTTTGTCCAGCTATGGAAAATACATCTCTCCTAGGCCACTAGCTTGTCAAAGATATGCAGCAGTTTTCTGGCACAAAATGAAAGGTCTAAATCTTTCCAATACTCATTGCGTTGTTATTCTCATGCTATACATGTGAAATGACTATTTACTTATCAACTCATACTCACCTTAGGCAGGAGAGGAACTTACTTAAAATAATTCAAAATGTGAAATAACCTGCTACTGCAAGCTGCATTTGCTTAATTGTGTTATTCTGATAAGAGTGCAGGCTTTGTTATCTCCCCTTACTTCATTAAGATTACAAGAATGCTTTCAATGGACATTTTTTACCACTTCTCTATAGTCAGCTGAGTAAAATGAGTTTCATGACAGTATGTGTGGGAATCCCTTGGCCAGCTAATAGAAAAGAATATACTGACACTTCTGCCACCAACTATGTATATTATTAAGCAAATGGATTATTTGCTATGCATTTCTCATCTTTGAGAACACCCGGGTTCAAACACAGGCTTCTTTCTGCAACAGTTGTGGAAGCTGGGTATAGAAAAAAGTTCTTTGGCTATGGATCTAGGAGTAACATTGGAATGTATCACAATGTGATTTTTAGGTATGAAGCTAGGCAAGTATTTTGATTTTTTGATTTCTGTGTACCAGATTTTTTAATTTTTAAGAATTTGTCATCTGCAGAGAGAACTGTCATTTTCTGTGGAAATGCTCTAGCAGCTTGTGATAGAAAACACACGTGGGTCACATACTTGCTATTGTGTTTTACTTCAGATCTTTCCTTCATTACTATTTTTAAACTATCTAAATAAAAGACATTTGGATTGGGGGTATAAATTGTTTTCTGTAGGTAGCAACCATTAACACTAATGAAACCTAGTGATCAGACTGCATTTGAAGAATATTGTGGGTGTCTCTCACACATCCTACATATCATTCTGTGCAGTGTTCCTACATCTTCAAGCAATCTAACTGGGCTTTGGACCCACTGTAGCAGACCCTGTGCAGACACCGCAGAAGAATTGTTCTTGCCCTGAAACCTTCCTTGCAGACATCATCTGCTTACGAAACATATAGCACCTCCAACATAACCAAATAAAGACACTTTTGTCATTCTCTGCAGCACCCCACATCCCAGAAAAGCAAGGGGAGCAGAATCACTAATGCAGACCTCGCATAGACAAAGGCATCAGTATGGTCAGGCTGCTGTTAGCTTGGCTGCTGTGGTTATAAATATTCTTACTTCCTGAGTTCAGATGGAATAAAGCCCTACTTAGGTTTTAGGTTCCAGCCCAAATTGTTTTCTGTGTCATTAATCTGAGGGGAAATGGATTTTTCATTTAGTAGAGTCCAGATATAAAACCCTATTGTGGCTGCTCAGAGAAAATAAGAGGGAGAAAGATGCGGCTCTGATTCCTGCATCTTTGTGTACTCAGTGTTACACATCCAGTGCTTTGTAAAAGCAGTGCTTTTCAAAAAAATGAATCAGTATGCAGGCTTGACAGTTTCTCCACCTTTCTTCCCCAAAAGAGTCCTTGTCTTTTCCTCTTGCTTTTCTTCTCCCCATCCCTTATGCCAGGCAAGCAGAATTCTCAGTGTTCGGTGCACCTTTCTGTCAAGGTTTTAGGTAGGATTAGAAACATCTTGTAATGCACAAATGTCTTATTCCCCAATACTTGATGGAAACAAAATGCTGGTTCTTAACATTTCATATCAAGCACTTTCAGTTAGCTTAAATCTGCAATGGTAACATACATTTTGATTCGGCCAGGGTTTCTAGAACCAGAATTGAATTGATTTTTATCTTTTTGTAAAGAAGTAGTTGGAATTCAGATATAAGGTTTAATTTCCTTTGAAGAGATAATGCCTACCACAACACATGCATTTGATAAGCTAGCTTAAAATCTGTCTTTAAAAATAATACTGTGTTGTAAAGTAATGGTCAGAAACCGTCTATAATAAGGTTACTACACATTGTGAGCTACTAATGTAAGAAACTACAGTTTCCTAAAACCGTGGAAGAATAAAAAAACAACCAAGGAAGAAAAAGAAAGAAAAAAAAAATCCCCTTCAAATCATGAAACTGTTTTTCTCCGCAACTGCTGATTTTTTTTTCCTGTTGTATTTTCTCCTC
Source organism: Actenoides lindsayi (assembly GCA_025331215.1). NCBI lineage: Eukaryota > Metazoa > Chordata > Aves > Coraciiformes > Alcedinidae > Actenoides > Actenoides lindsayi. The sequence goes on along the minus strand of WTSP01027910.1, from coordinate 31,544 downwards.
TCCTCGTCCCACCTTTTCTCATTTCATATTTTTATTTTTTTTTCACAATGAGAATTAACAAATACATTTCAAATTCTCTATGTGACCTGTTTCATTTCCTGTTTTCTGTGCATTTAATATCAATATATTTTAAAAAGAAGAATTTACATTCAGTAATATGGTGATATAATTTCAACTTCCAAATCCATCTCCACTTTCTGAGAGGATTCCTGACTTTGGCAGGATAAAGAGCTTCATTATTTCTCATCTTTCCTCCAGATTTATGTAACTTTTGTCTCCCATCTAAAACTTCCTTCCTTGCCCTTTCTTTTTCCCCCAAGCACACACATAAAGAGTATGTGAATGAGCTTTGGAAGGAACCAGCTTGGCTGCATGGGCATTTTTTCCCTTTATATTCTCTTTGATGTGAGATTTTGTTGACATATTTTCATTGCTTGCTACTAAAAAAAAAGAAGTATCATGGAGTAAATCATATATTACACTGCTGGGTCTTTAAATGATAGCTCCTTGGGATCCTGGGAAGATTTTAATTAATCAGATTGGTAAACAGCTCTGTGAGATACAGACTCAGGAAACAGTGCAGGAAGAATTAGGGGGGCCAAAGCAGACTATAGAGTGTAATAAATGAAATTTCATATGTCAAATACGACATTTGACTTACTGCCAAAACTGTTACCCAGCTTAGGTAAATATGGTTAATATGAACTCAGTAATCACAGAAAATAGGACTGGAAAGGACCTCAGGGAGGCATACAGATCCTCCTTCTGCCCCAGTGCAGGATCTCACATATCTATCCTATGCATGGCAAATTCTTCCCTAATCCGTGTTTAAAAGTCTCCACTGTTGGATATTCCACATCTTCCTCAGGCAATTGGTTCCTGGACAGTATTTTTGTAGTTATAAATTTATTTCCTGACGTTTAGCCTCCACTTTTTCCATTGTACTGTCTCTGAATGTCCTTGTAGGAAAGCAGTTCTGACCTCACATCAGTTCAAACCACAATAACTTAATTTAAGTCAACAGTAGGAGACCATCATAAAGTAAGAATTATGCCATTATCTTTTAAGATCCTCCCAGTAGTGCTAAAGGAGGTAATACCTCACCGAACATGAGCATCTTGTAGTGGACAAGGCACAACAGGGAGCTGCTTCTGCAAACAGTTTCTGAGAGCAGTTTCTTAAGTACACAAGCTGCATGAGCCCATCTCTGACATGAGCAGGTATCGTGTACTCTTGGCATTGAGCTATCTAGCAACATTCAAACTAGCTGATGCTCTTGTGTTATGATTTTCTAGCCTAGACTGGGTTTTTGAGAGCCTGCGATGTCCCAGAAAGCTGAAATAAGCTAGCCCTCTCTCACCAGAAAAAAAAAACCAAAAAAACCCCAAAGGATAAGGAATGTGTGAACCATATTTCTGATTTTTTTTTCTTTCACCATCAAACTTATTTCTTCTTTTCTTGCGGTAGGAAAAGAAACTGAAAATTGGAGGCCATGACCTCACAATCCAAGCAAATTTCTTCCCTTTTTCAAATAAGATGACTTTGCCTGCAGAAATGTCCTCGTTCCTGGCACATCAGTCATTTCTGAACAGACTTCATCAGAGCTTCTGTTTAGTAGGCAATGAGCAGACCAAACCTGTAGCAGATGGCTGTCACTCACTGCTGTGACTGTTTCAGTGTTGTCTGGCAGCAGAGCACAGGACAGTGCTGGGTCAGCAACGCCTTCTGCATTTCACCCCAAACCTGTCTGCCTGCTGGGGCAAGCAAATGCTCAGAAAAAGCATACTATGAAGCTTTCATGTGGCTTCCCCAGTTCAATTCATATGGGAGATCTATGGTCCTTGTGTGTGGGAGATTTACAGAAAGGCTTTCTCCGAAGGGAAGAATATGGATCAAAAGCCAGGCTGAACCACAAATTTAACCTTACATTCACTTGGTACCAGTAAGCTCATATGGGGCAAATGTGAATTTATGCCTAGGGTTTTATGTCCACGTGAGTGGATTTTAAAGGGTGCTGTTGCGTTGTAACTGAGAATAGGGATCTGTCAAGAGCAGCTTTTGCATCCTCCAATTCCTACAATTTAAAGTTCATCATTGAATCCTGATCCCTAACTTCCTCAGTTTGATCTGTATGTAAACATCATTTCTCCTGTTTGCCTCGACTGGTAGTTAGGGCCTATTCAGGAATCAGAGGTATTTCTAGACACTTGCAGGTCAGCCTAAGATCACTGAAACCACTGGGAGCTGGTTGGTTCACCTGCAACCCACGTTCCTGTTCCCAGGGTGAGGCACAGGCAACAGCTCCTGGAAGTTTGGGTGCACGTCACAGGGCAGCCCTCCCACTCTCCTACTCACTGGAGTACTCCCACACGACAGCCTCAAATGGCAGGCAGTTATTAGTTGCTGCCTGTGGGAAGAGCAACAAGGGAGCCAGGCAGCTCATAGAGATCGAGGAGGCACAAGCAGCACGTTCTGGCTTTTGAGCAAGGAATGCTAATGGGAAAGAAAATGATAAATATTTGCATTCATGGTTTTTCGTTCCACTTACTCGTGCTTTACACCCAGGGAACATTTTCTCTTGGTATAAAGTGCTGAGGCAGGTTGGAGAAGCAAACATCTGACAGCCTCATTTGGCTAAGATTAAGTATACAGGAATTCATTTCACATATCACTGCTCTGTGTTCAAACTAAACAACAACACCCTCCTTTGGCCTAATTTGTTTGTTCTTGTTGGGCTTGGCAGTGAGTTAAACCCTAACATGGCAAAAAATACGGGCCTAAACCAAGCAGATCCACAAATACACTTGAACTGTGGGGTTGTGTTTTGTTTCCACTGATCTCCTCCTTTTACTTCCTCTTTCTTCATTTTCCCTCTTTCCCCTCCCATTTGCCTTCGGATTAGGCTGAACCCTCCTTCTCCATCATGCTGCCCATGTGTAAGCAGCAGGGGCAGACTGAGGAACGCAGGAGACTGCTCTCAACACTTGTGTCTGCTGCAATGCTGTTCCTTGCAGCAGCCAAAAACCTCCTTCCTAATTGCAACACCAGCAGCCCCAAGCCAGTGTGTGCCTCGTCCTTTTGGGAAGATGCCACTCAAGGAGCCCTTCCAACATGCAGAAAGTCTGTGCAAATTTAAGCCCTGAGCTCCACCACAGCAGGACTGAGTGCGACCAGTCTGAGAGATTTAGGCAGGTGTCAAGTGCCTATCCCACAAGGGAATGAATTCCTGTCAATCGTTTTGAAACACAGAGGTTCCAGAGTGTCTCAGTAGAGTACAAGTTTATTTTTTTAAGCCAGAGAAAAAGTAATAATTTCATTCTTGGAAACTGCACCCTGTATTTGCTGCTTGACTTTTGCCTTCAGGAACATTTGTCTTAGTAAAAGTGAGTGAGCGAGTGAGGGCAGACAATCAACCTGGGAAATGTTGATGAGAATGATCATGTTTAGGAAAAGTAATTGGAAAGGGAAAATAAGGCCAAAAAAAAAAATATTTCTGATAAGGTTGTGATAAAATGCGTATCAGAGATGAGGTGAATGCAGAATTGTCATTCACTAAATCCCACAAGAATAGAGCTAAAGAGCACTTGACAAAAACTGATAGGACAACAGTTTGAAACATATGAAGGCAGTAACTCTTTACACAGTGGATAGAGAACTTCTGGAAGTTGTTTGCTCAGTAGATTGGAGAGGCAAACGGCATCAGTGGGCTCAAAACAGGATTAGACAAATTCCCAGACAACAGGTCTGTAAATGGACACTAAAGGAACAAGCAAGGATTCATTCCCTAATGTTCTGATCGAACAAAGGTGAATGCTGAGGAAACTCAAGAGGACAGAGGAAAGTGTCCAGGCCTGTGTGCTCTCCTTACCCCAGGTTGGGGCAAAGTGTGATTTGGGGGAACCACTGCTGTGGCCCAAAAGGGCTGTTCTTTTACTCTAATAATAGTAGGTACATCTTGGGAATAAAAACTACAGTTACCTATTTATTTGTCCAATAAGTGCAAGATATTATTCACTATATTTTACATCACTAATCAGCTTTTGTCTAGGTTGAAATGCACAACACATTAGAAATAATCCATAGTATATTAATGGGTATTTTGGAACAGCTTTTTACTCTATTGTGTGTTTTGTGTTGGTTTGTTTCATTGGTTTTTTTTTTTTCTTTTCAGAAAAATAAAATTATCTCTTTAATTTAATTTATTTAACATTTTGGGTTGAGTAATTAAAAGCCTTATGAAAAAACATAATGCTCATCTAATGGAGGAACTTAATCACAGTTCCGTTAGGCTTTCTTGAAAAAAAACTAAAACTCCTGTTAAATAGATTACTGCTTTTTTTAATTAGATAGTTTAATTACAGCTTGTTAATGGAAATATTACATAAATAGCTCTCAAAGCCACACATAGCCATGCATTATCACAAAAGAGAGAAGTAGCAGGTGTCCCTAAAGGAGCAACTTGCAATATCGGTAAATGGAAAGAGAATAAAAAGACAGAATAAACCTCCTCAGCTCCTCCTCAGCTCCTAAATGGTGTGATGGCATCTTTGTTTGGGTAGCCATGGCTGTTGAGATGTGGCGACATGACAGCAAGTTACCAACTGAAACAAAGTTGGTTGCCTGAGCATTTGAACTCCAGGAATTTTTGTGTGTTTATGATGACATAAATCTGCAACTGCAATTATCGATCATTTTCCTCATAAGTCCATCTAGCTGTGCTGTAGAGTCACATACAGCTTTCATGTTGGACATCTGAGAAGTGTTTCAAGGCCTTCTTCTGTCTTATTACGTGCCCCTTAAGTCACAACAGTTTTACCATTAAAATGGGGAAAATAAATTGTGTAGGAATAAAATGCATTCATCTTCCTCCAGAGCTTTCAAGATTTCAGTTAAAAGGCTGACTTGTTACATGATTGCTATTATACACACACAATAGTACCTATCTGCAGGCATGTGGATGCATACATGTAAACATCCTTGTGCTCTGTATGTGTGTGTTTGAATAAGCATTCATTGGGCAAAACATCTATTGCTCCTAGTTATATGTTTGAATGCCAGCCTGAAAAATGAGAAAAGAGTGTAGATATCCAAAGGATTGTTAACCAGAAAATCAGGTTACTTAAAAAGGGATAAAACCAAAGATAACCCCAAACTCTTTTTCACTTTCATAATCAGGGCTTTGTAGGTAGATGCACTCCCACTTGGACGTGTATGTGTATATGTAAGCTATAAAAAGCACATGAACATATCCACATTCAGGCATCTGAACCTCTATTTGCAAGTATGTGCTCATCTTTATTTAGCAAAGAAATATGAAGTGCACTCACACGTGCACTGTAAAAACTGGGCTTGAAAATATACCACAAACTGTAATATATACATACCCAGCAGGATTTAAGATTGGTCAGTAAGGTCTTTAAATACTGAAGAGAGGGCAGGTGGTTATTCGAGTATATTTGCTAGTTATGAATGTGGAGAAAAATATTTAAAGCTCTCCAGACTATAGCGAGGAAACAATAAGGCAGTAGAATAATTCTGGCTGCACCCAAGAAATAAATTGAAATGAACCACAGAGCTGAATGATTTATACTAAAAGATGAGAGAGTGAGGCATCACTGAATGTATGATCTAGTAAATGATGTTTGCTTGGGGAATGGTAGGATTATCTTTAAAAAACCTCACAATATCTAATTTTGGGGGTTGGAGGGTGGCATATTTCTACTTCTGATGAGTCACTGCTATTCATAGAAGCATACACAAAATATAGTTCCTTGTACTGACTGTGACTCCTTCAAAAGAACTATATCTGTTCCAAGGAAAATTATGAAATACAGGCCTTATTCTCCATCTCTGTCTTTCTAAGAACTTGACTGGGTGGATTGGATCAATACAGACCTGTTGATTCACAACCTTTGTGTGATTCCTGATACATACAACCTCTACAAACTCAATGTAATGGGAAGTTTTACCTCATTCAGCAGCTGGGAAGAGGTGTGTAAAAGTCTAATAAAGCCTCTGGCTGATGGAGACCTTACCAGAGGGAATTTCTTATCTGCTTAGAGAGTCTTGTCATGTGATTTTGTGTCACTGGCAAACTTGCCTTATCAACCAGATCTTTAATGAAGATGTTAAACAGGATCAGACCCAGTAATGACCCCTGGGATATACCATTAGTTACTGGCCTCCAGCTAGACTTTGTGCCACTGATCATGACACTGTTCCTCTGTTATGTCCCCTGTTCATTTGCTAGCATTTTTTAAAATACTTCTGATATACCTGAATGGCTGATCCCGTGCTTGGTGAGGCCTCGGGGAAGGGGAATTGCAGCCTGGGCCTTATTTTTGCATTCGTACAGCTGCAAAGAGGTAAAGGCATCTTTTGAGTGATTAGTCTAACTTAAGAGATCTGTGTTCAGCGTACAGCTTCCCACTCTCACTTGCAGAAGTAGCCCCCTTTTTATCAGCTAACCTTTCACAAAAGAGCGCTCCATGTAAATCCTAGGCGAAGTACAATGTCACCACTGACATGCATGCTGGAAGAAGAAAATGAGAAGTTATGTGGTGCTCCAGTACTACCAGGGCTTTGTGCTTATTGAAGAGACCACTTGCTGCACATGAATAGAGGAGTCAATGAACTTTATGCGGTGACTGCTCTCTCCCTCAGAGGTGTCTGAAACAAGCCATTAGCCTTGGTGCTCACAGTCTACTTCAAGAGGGGGTGACAGAGATAGCTAGAGGAAAGCACTGAAAACAGTTTAACAACAACAAAAGATGTTTTTAAAAAAATGCAATTTCCTAGAATATGAAGGGCTTTAAAAAAACAAGAAAACCCACCCCCACTACCACCACCACCAAAAAAAAAAAAAATAATCAAAAAACCCCTCCAATCAACAACAAAAAAACAGAAGCAATTTATATCTGTCACAAGCAGATCTCTGACTGCAGCTAACACATGAGTTTTAGGAGGATGGTGGGGAGTTGTTGCATGTGATCATTTTAAGAAGAACTGTTTCAGGTGAAATTTTAGAATATCAGTATTACCTGAGAACCTGAAACCCTGCAGATTTGTATTTCTACCATTTCTAATGGAGGAAGCGTGTGTAGAGAGGGATGCTGACATTTCCTGATCCATTTCATGACCCTGTCGGTTCATTTGCTGTTTGTTAGGCAGGAATCAGTGTTCTGTCAGAGCTATGTTTCTATTCAGTGCTCATAAACCAGATGGGGCATCCTTTTTCTGGTAGGAAATCTGATCCTAGATAGCCAAATCTTTGTCATCTCAAGTGTGGACTAATTCGTTACTTCTCCTCTGCTCCTGAAACTACCTGGGAACTTCTAGTCTGGAATAAAATTCTGCAAAAATCAAAATACCATTTTTCATGAGCAGTAGATTATATCAGTGTTCACTGAACTGCAATGACCAATAAATGGATTTTCAGTTGAAGTGTCAGGTCGTGCTTTGGACTTAGACGTGATTTGGCTTAATAACCTGCAACGTATTCCTCTCAGTTTCAGGAGGAAGGAATGTTGCACGCTGGTTGGTAGGCTTGCACACAGTGTTAAGTGCAGAGTGTAAGAGGTCACGCTTATCGGAAAAGCTGCTACACATTTGGTATCATAAAAGATCCCTAGATGCCACAGTAAAGAAGTAGACAGATATATGAATAAAGATTAGAGCTTATTGCATGGTACCGCAGATGCTTGGTAAAGTCAGCTTTCCTGTAAATCAGAGAATGGCTTGGCATGGAGCTGTATGCTGAGGGCATTTTTCTTGAATCAGTACATCAGCAGTTTAACATACCATAAAACTAAGCAGTGTAAAGATGATTATAATTTTCTACTATATTAGTTGCCATAAGCCTATGCATTTGTAAAAAACTGCCCGATATAAGGTTTTGTTACATTTAGCTCTTCTGAGGTTTAAAGGTTGGTGGATAAAAAGTGCTGTTGGTGAGAAGAAAACTCATACAAGTGGGAGTGACATTTGCCTTGGAGTAAAATTTGTTTTTACTTTAAAGAAAAACAGTAACAAAAAAACGTAGGAAGTAACAAAGAGATATGCTCAGGGGTGTACTGGAGGGAAAATCTGCATCAAATGAGCCAGAGCTGATCACCTTCATTTAGTGCAACCTCTGGTTTGGTTTTGTTGCTAGGATATTTCTCCACACTTTGTCCACCAGGACTCTGTTAAGCAGCTGCTAAAAGACTGCAAATGATTTTTATCTTACTTTTGATCCGAGTACCTAGCAGATTTGCTACTATAGCCCAGAAGGAACCTGGGCTCGGGGAAGCAGCACCATTGTCTGCTGATAATCCTGGTACAAAATTGTCCTCCAAAGATCTGCTGAAGGCAGGAAGCTAGGATGAAGGAAGCCTCCTAGGCTTCTTCTTATTTTCTCTATGGCTTGTGTCACCACTGTCTGTTCCTGGCCTGATGCTCTGAATGTGAGCTGCTTCTCTGTAATCCTTGCTACCTAGAGGAAGATCTTGTCTCACTTCACATCACTGTGTCTTTAATATATTCTGTGTCGCTGCTAGGAGTGTGCTTCATCATGCTTGTCTCTCCTTTCTCATTTTCTTTAAAGTCTCTTATTAGACTCATAAGTGAAAGCTGTGTTGATTTTTCACTTTATAGTCTGGTTTAATGTAACCTATATGTTATATTCACCTCTGTCTCTCAGGTTTTAATCCTTACCCATTTTAGACAACATTTATTTTGAAAGATGCTACACAGAATGAGTTTTATTTTATAGATTTATTACACATAGCAAGAGCAACTTCTTCCCCTTCACTTTTTGAGCTTCATAGTCTATTTTTTTTAACACCTCAAACAACATTAAACCAGCTTTGAAGTATGTAAGGAAAAGGGAGCTGGACTGAGAATGGTTTTGGTGGTGACAGAGAGAACACTATACCCAGCCTTTTGTAAGTGATTCAGATAATGTCGCCTTATCATTTGTCTAGGGGGAGATCCTAACACAAACTAACCCACTCTGTACAGTAAAGTCATCATGTCCCAGAGCTTATCTGTGGGCCTTATGGTCCCTTCCAGCCCTGTGAATGGGGATAGGCGGCTGTGCATCTTTCATCTCTTCAGTCTCCTTCCTTAGATAAAAGTGGTGGTGGTTGCTCACCCTGGTGTCTTGCCAGCACAGAAGTCTGACCTGTAGACCTCATGCACAGGCACAAACAGGACATAACTAATCTGCAGCTCATCTGAAATAGATACTGCAATGTTGTTTCCCAGTTAAAACATTTTTTATTTGATCATGTGTTTTTTCCAAGAAATTACATGAAAGGTATACCCCCTGCACCAGAGCTATTCTGAAACAAAAGCAAAACCATTTTATAAGAGTTTCCTTAGCGAGTCCTATAAAGACTAACAAGAAGACCTCAGAAAATACTTTATGTTAGTTATACATTTAGGCCCAGGGTGAACTACCAGCTATTGGCCATCTGGCTGCTTTACTGCAGGGGAAAGATGTGAGAGCACTGCCCAGGGAAGCAGCTTGGAGTCTGCCTGGCATCCATGTGGGGTTCAGGCTCCAGCCCTTCTGCTGTTTTCTCCTGAAAACATTACTCATATCCTGCATGGTTCTTCTCCCTCCTTGGATTTTTACATTCTTCAGATGCTGGTACCTCTGTCCTAAACCTACCCTTCCTAAACATTTAGACCTCCTTTCCCATAACTACAGCAATTACATAGTGCTTAGGTTTACTAGGGGCTGTGCAAACATACGCTAATTAATGATAACTAATTATACATCTTTAGGTTTTTTTAGTACTTTTTTTTTTTCCACACTTCAAATTCTCCAGCTTCCTAAATTTTTGTTTGCTTTTAAAACCTATATATTAATTGGATGAGGGGGAAGAAAGAGTGATCTGGCTGAATCATTTGGTTGGCTTCTCCATTCTGTCAGCTTCTTAAATCAACCAACAGGCTCAACTCTATGTCTGCAAAGGTCTGACTAAAGCCTCCCTTTCCTGAACGATTGCAGGGTCCATTTGACAAGCTATAGGTCCACTTTTCTGTTGGACCCTGCTGCCTGCAGATGCTGCAAAAAAACCTCTCACACAGCATTCTTGAATCCAACATCAGCAGAATCCAGATCTGAAGATTAGAATTTTGCAGAAGAAGCGAAGAGATTGTCACTGCCTCATCCTGCCATGTAATGAAAATGACTTTCTCCTTAACCAAGTATGAAAGTTAATTCAGATAAAGTGTGGTACAGTAATGAAAGGGAAGAAATACATTTTAATTAGAATGTCAGCAAGATAACACAAACCAAATCCTAAACTTCCTACCATTAAGGTTTCCCCACTGAGCCCTCCTGCCATTGTTCCTCTCTCCTTCTGATTGCTTTTTAATAACAGCTTCTGTGTGGCCTTTGTAAATAATCCTCTCATTACAGGTTTGCTTGAAACATGTAATCAATTTATTAAGGTGTTTTCCAGGAGAAATTAGCAGGTACAATAACACATAATTATTCTGGTACTCATTCATTTTTAAAACCGGAGGTTGACCAGGTGCCACCATTGCTTCTGCCAACCTCAACAATCAGTTTGATGGAATTTGAATCACAGCAATATTCACATTCATCCAGGCTGGGTAGACTATACCATTTTCAGGAAGACTAAAAAATTAGAAATGATCTGCATTTTCCTGTCAGAAGCAGTCTTTGAAACAACTAGAAAACCTGGATTTTTGAGTAGGTAATATCTTTTGTATTGTTTGTAAGTATGTGTATGTGTGTGCTTCTTGATCCCTGAAAAGAATACTAGTACTTTATAAAAATCAAAAAGTAAAGATTGAGAGGGAAGACAAATTATTATATATCTTTCTTTAGATTTAAGATCAATGTGTAATAAATGATGTAGTAAGTGATGAACAGCTTCCTCTGCCACAACAGTGGGGAGAATGAGTTCGGATGGATGGCATGAGGGAACTAAAGACTATTCAACCACAGCTTCTCTGTGGAATAGATAGCCAATGTGAGATGGAAGTATTTTCATTTTGAGTTTTACAGTAGAAATTTCCAAGTTTCCACACAAAACAAAAGAAACATTTTGACCATATTCAGTAATATTTTAGTTCACATGGCTTAAGATCAGCCATGTGGAGGGAATTATTAACATCCAATAGCTTTTCATTTGTAACCGACAAGTTTGGGATATGTAGGTTATTTCCTGGTTAACATGTATTCATGTGAATTACCAAGTATGACTGGAAATAAATGGTTATCTGACAGAAATATATGGGAGTATGAGGATCCAGCTATTATTCTAGGATGGGAAGTGCATTTAGGGCAGGACAGAGACAAAGAACAGAAATTATATTGGGAATTTGGAAGAAGAAGGCTTCTTGGCTTCGTTTTGAGGCAGAGAAGAACAGGACATTTTAAATAAAGGAATTTATGCCACAGCTAAAAGCTTTGCTACAGCTGCTTTATGATGAATAGGAGAATGATGTCTGATGTCAGACTGCTAGAGCAATCACTACAACATCGCTTATAATCAGAAGAATTACATTTAATATATGACTTAAGTAAATATGCAAAACAAAAATGGGGGGGGAGGTGGTATTTTTGTTTGTTGGTTTGATTTGGTTTGTTGTGAGGGATTGTTTTGTTTTGTTTTCTTTTTTCCTTCTGTGTGCTTAAAGCCAAAAACTGAGGCTATGAAACAAACAAACAAACAAACAAAAATCTTAGCATTTTTTTTCTGAATCCTTTCTCAGTGAACTCAATATTTTGGTTTCCAGCTCAAAATTAATTTCCCCAGCCCACTAAAAAGGTAACCCTGCCAAGTGCATGAAAAGCACACCACCTCACTATTGCAGTGAAAAATAGAGAGGGGTCAGAAGGCAGCTGGTCATTATTGATGTTGCATTGCTCAGAAGACAAAAAGATAACACAGCTGGCTTTCTTTGCATTGGTGACAATATAAAGTTTTCAGCAAGCCACTCAGAAATGCCTCAGAAGACGTACTGAGAGCACATAATGGTAAGTACCATGGTTCATTTCTGCAGTGTTGCTTCCCACATCCAACCAGATTTTAAAATGATGTAGAAATTAATAACCTTAAAAATCCTGTCTGAGTGTAACTGAGAATAAACTCTGCAAAGTTAGTTGAAAAAAATGCTATTTCTACTATTACATATTTATTCTCTCAAAGGTCTTCTTGATATACATATAAGTAGAAAGAATTTTGTCCTCTAACTTCTGTTGCTCTGAGTTGCCTAGCCAACTCAGAACACATTAGTTTTCTGGTGAATACTGGCCAAAGAACACATGTGCTTCAGTAGAAATAATTTTTTAATTACAGTATGTGAAAATCTGTTGTGGGTTTGTATCAGTAATTTTCATCTCCTCTGAAAGGTTGTGTGCAGACTGAGTCACTGGCTACTAAACACTGAAGCTGTGACTTCTCTCTAGCATAAATGAGACAGTGTATTGCTTAAAAGCTGCTAGCAGGACCTTACGCAGGGAAAGCTATTGGTCTGAAGGAGTGGTAGCTTATGGTTATTTCACATGGCTGATTTGAGTAGGAGATGTTTATGATTTGTTATCTAGGAGGCTAAAGTCCCACAAATATTTGTACACTGTGCATGCATAGAGCATTGTAAAAGTGTATATTGAAAAACAAAATGGGATGAATTAATAAATGTGCTGTTACAAGTACTACTTCCCTGGGGAGATTTAAAGCAGAGGCTTAGAAGAGAAGCTGTTTAAATTTGAGCTTCTTCAGCTATCTAGTTCTGCTAATGAAAACCATCAGCAGCAAATGGTAGCATCAGGAGGAGTAACCACATATCAGCATATTACATCCTTGGTGTTACTACAGACAGATCATAGCATCACATTTGTACACAGGAGGTCCAGTTCTTGCTAAGTATCAATGTCATTAAGGTCCAAAATGTGCAATCCTTATCTTTAAAAAGGTGTGATTGGGCTTTGGGAAAACATAAATGAATTGAAAGCTACAGGCAAGGTATAGGTTTCACTGGGGGAAAAAAAAAAAAAAAAGAAGGGATTTAATTTTACCTGCACCTTTATTCTACATTTTTCATTTCTAAATCCCTGACTATGTCTTCTGCTAAGATTTAATCTTGTCCTAGTGTTCCTTTCATTAATACCTTTTTGTGCTTTCGTTTCTAAATTCGGACTCCCTCTGTCAAAGGGTGTTCTCATTTTCCTTGCACCTCTGTGGAATGAACCCAGTTTCACTTCTAAGACAGCTGCATTTAACCAGCTGATTCCCAAAGAGATCTATCAGAGCTCATTCTGAGTAAAGAATTACTACAAGGGTACTTGCACGCACTCTTTCCCTCTCTCTAATATTCCTTTTACCTGTCTTTCCCTTTAATACAGCTGCACTACATTCATCAATCTGTATTTCTGTTGATTTATCTCATCTATCTGTCCTTCCAGTTCATCTATGTAATACATCCATGTATTAGTCATACATATAGGGCCATCAGTCAAATTCTCCCCATCAGTGTCTGTACCAGTCAACTTTTTCCATACGCTTTCTCCAGTTAATATACTCTCTCTTAGTATATTGTTTCTATGCATTGTAAATTATTTTATCTTTACATGCTACACATGATTATATACATTTCTCCATGATTAACAGCATTGTATCTTAGAATATTCTTTGAGCTAAGGGCAGGAAAGGAGATAGAAGGAAAGACTTTTTTTAAATGTGAGAATAGAAATGTTTATATCAATGCAAAGTAAAGAAAAAGGCATCCAGTCCCTGCTCAGGATGCAATGGTAGGTATTCCCATACCATGTTCCTACCATAAATTTTAGGACTTTGACTCTGAAGAAACCACTTTGCAGCAGAACAAAACAAAAGTAGAATTTATACAAGTATAAAACTTACCATGTCCGTTTGTGATACAATGTAATGAACACCCCTGCCTATACAGTGGAGGATTACAATAAAAGAAAATTCTGTTGCTGGAAGAAGGTCAAAAAAGACAACTGGATACTGTGTGCCTGAGAATGGGGAGGACATAACAGAACACAGAAGCGTCTAGCTGGACTATACAGTTTGGATTACACATTTCATAGGATCTCATGTAATACTGAGGAGATAACAGTGACATTCTGTGTAGCCTTGCAAAACTGTCCTTTTTTTTTTTTTCCATGCTGAGCTTAAGAAAGAAGAAAGAGTTTTTAAAAATGGAGAAAATACAAATATAGACAAAATCAATTATGACAAAATTGGAAGGTGAAAAGGATTTGATTATAGCCTGATGCATTGATAATAGCGATATAAAAGATGGAAAGAAAAAAACTAATTCACTGTATCAGAAGATGAAGGGATAAAAAGAAATAGTTGGATACCGTGAAAAGGAAAAATTAAAGTTGATAACAGCAAAAGATTCTTAAATTGAATTCTTACGGTACAGAGCCACTGGAATTAGATGTAGTGTTAACAGAAACGAAGAACTGACCTACTTAACAGTGAAAGAAATTGGACAATAATGAGAAACACATGTAGGAAGAAGGCTTTGGGTGTTTTAGCTGCACTGATAGAAATGCTTTGTAGCTCTTCATGCTTAAGGTTTTCATGCATTGGGATATGGGAGTCTGTGGCAGTCCAAAAGACCTGTTACATTGTACAACCAACCTCCTGACTTTATTTTGGGGCATGGTCCAGTGAGCACCAGCCTTTTCACACGCACGTTTCTCTGATCCTGATTTCAAAGGAAACCTCAGGCACGCTGGATGAAGATGGTAACCTATGACACAGCGTGGTCCCACTGGTAAACTTGATGAAATTATCTCACCTGGTTTCACCATTGATGTCTATTGATAGCATCATTGCTCTACACTCCCATACAACCACAGGAGAGAAAGAGGCTCTCCTAGAGAAAAATTTATCTCGTTCAAATGTAGATGACAGAAACAGGCTGAATGGATTCCTGTTCCAAAGCTTCTTTCTCTTTTTCTGATTGTAGGGAGTATCTGGACAAGAGGCTCAGATTTGACATGTACATCATACATGTCTAGATCCAGCACGATCATTCACACTGCTAGAGTCAGAGTGTCCTTGCAGGCTGTCCAGGTGGACAAGTCCTGGCGATCTTCTTGGTGATCTTTATGTTCATGGCAGTCTTCTATTGTGTCTTGAGTCTGTCTGGTTGGACTTCTCTGAATATTAGGAAGACTAGTCTGTGAAAAGGTAGAGCTATGGCCTGAGACAGTCATAATGTAGGGTAAGAAGCTCTAGAAGAAAAAAAAAAAACCCAACAGAAAAGACTGAAGGGAAGGCATAGATGAGATTATAGTCACTCTAAAAAGAGCTAAGCAGAGTAAGCACTTACTTTCTTCATGATTCAGTTTAAAAATATGATCCTTGAAAATGAAAAAGGCTGAATGACCCTCCTAGGTTTTTTTATCCCTTCTTCACCATCTTTCTGTCTCAGCACTGCAGGTGGAGGACTGGCTGAGCTCCATCCTTCCCCCTTTAAAATTAGAAGGCAGTCTCACAATATGAATCACGAATAGTGCTCAGGGTTATTTGGCTGCTCTGAATTGTTGACATAGGATTTTTGATAGTTACCATTTCTGAAGCATTTCTTGTCATTTTGGTTTTGCTTTTTTTTTTTTTTAAATTTTAATTTCCCTGTAAGGCTTCTAGTGCATTTGCAAATTTGATTATGTATGAAGTCTTGTATGATAGTTAATTAGCATTCTGAAGGAATACTTCAGTCTATGCATATTATTTGCACAGGTTAAGTATTCCTGATAAGACTTCTCAAATCAGACAAGCTGAATTTAACTTAATTAGACCTATGAATACTCATGGAGAAGGTAAAAGGGAGCTTGCCCGAGCTTTTGTACCATGGAAATGAGGAGAAGAAAGGGCATGAAGGGTAAGAGTGCAGGAGGGAAAATCATCCCCAATCATGAAATAAAGAAGACAAGAAGAGAGAGATGTCATGAAATGCTTATAGCTATTCCTGTGCTCTCACTGTAGCAAAGAATGGTGAATGACAAACCTTTTTAGAGTCATCTTTACCTAAGGGACAGTCTAGGAAACCTATTGGGTTGTTTTTGGAAGGATAATTAAAGACATAAGTGGACAGAAATACTTTAATTGCTAGTACCTCCAGGCACCTGCAAATGTATGGCTGCAAAATCTGCTGTGTCATTACAGCCAGCCCCTTGGATGTATTTTTCCTTTTCCTGAAATTAAGGGCAACAAAAGCATTGTAAATAGAACTGTGTTTCATTGTGACATGTTGTTTCATCAGCGTCAAAATGTTCCTGGAGAATATGTCAATTTTGATGGAATTTTCATTGGAAAGGGGCTGAAACAAATCACTTCAGCTGTCTTGTTTTATTTTGGTAATGTCAAAACATTTTGTTTTGCTAAGGTGAAGACATATCATTTTGACTGCACCATTTTGATTAATTGTTTTTTGTTATACACATACTATTTTTTATATTCAATTTATATAAGATTTTAAATGGTATGTTATACCAAAGATTGAAGATTATGTGGTAATGTTTTCATATTAACAGAGTCTTTTGACATAATCAAATGAAACATTTCAGCATCAGCAAATAAAAAAAATTTGACACCACCAAAATTAAATATTTTGGTTATTCCAAAAGCCTTAGAAATTTGTGTCACTGTCAGGAATGTGGATATAAGGCAGTTTTGTTTGAGATCAAGAAAAAATAGTTTTTTTAAAAGCTGAATTTTCCTTCACAGCAAAATTTCAATGTCTCTTGCCTCTAAAAATCACATGTATCAAGCCCAGAAGAAGTTAATTCTTTGAGATATGTTCCTACTTGCCATTTAGCATGTGGGTAATTATGTGGGCAATACATGATGCAGAAGGCACTAAGTTCAGAAATAAGCAATAAAGAGGATACATGCTGCTGTATGCACATCAGTTCATCATTTATAAGGATGTGACTTCTGCTGTCCTCTACTCAGGCAAACAACTGCTAAGAAAGAAGTTACAAGTGAGCATAGTATTTCCTTTGATGGGTTGGCCAGTCTGTCCTTTTTGGTACGTTCTGTTTCCAGGTGTATCAAACCCCAGTGCAAACAAGATACGGAACCGAAATAG
The DNA here is from genome assembly GCA_025331215.1 of Actenoides lindsayi. NCBI lineage: Eukaryota > Metazoa > Chordata > Aves > Coraciiformes > Alcedinidae > Actenoides > Actenoides lindsayi. Next base: position 14,447 of record WTSP01027910.1, on the reverse strand, counting down.
TTACAAATACTGATGCAGGCAAACCCAGAAATAATCACAAGGGCCTGATGACTGAGGAATATAGAAAAAAAGGTGAAGAGTGCTCATGTACCAGTTTGGTATTTTTCCAGTGTCTTTTTCTCAGTTTTTCCTTGAGGTTCTGCAGGAGATACATTTTATGAGTATAAAATAATGATCTATAACTAATAGTGGTAATTGGACACTAAGGCTATAGGCTACTGCCTTTAATCCTACATGTAAAACCAAGCCCTCAATTAGTTCTTGCACTGTTATGTTTACTGCAGAATATGTAGATACACAATTAGATTTTGAGGTACATAGACAGGTTTTCAAGGCAGGTCAACACGCTCCCAAAAACCCCACAGAATACGAAAGTCTATCTGAAAGAATTACTATCTAGTCACTCTGTCTCCAAAGTTTTGTGTGAGCATTCACTAATCAAACAAAATACGGAAAGTAAGAAATACATCTTCAATTTCTGTGTCAGTGCTCAGAAATGTTATAAAAGCCTCTAAAAATGTGAAATATAGGTATTTCTCAACAAATCTGGCAAATGATCAAAGAACAAAAAATAGTCTTCACTTTGAAGGTAACAGTTTGCTTGGATATTTTATCGAGATTGTACATTTTGAAAATATATGATCTATCCTTGTAAAAAAACACTGTAGTAATACTGTATAACTCTGCAAAAGTATAAAGGGGATTCTCCTTGACCTCCAAAGACAGACAGTCTTGCGTCCTGAAGCATGAGAATAGCAATATTTTCTCTTGCGATATTCTCCAGGATAACAGTCAGCAGATGCTAATCTTGTGCTTATACCTGCCAAATCCTTTCTTCAAATTTACAAAGCTTTTTGTCTTATTGAGAGAAATAACACTGTGGAACTGAGAGTTGCATAATAAGCAGATTAATTTTACTGATTGCTGTGTTGGAAAATAATGCTCTTTTTGTCCATTGTAAATCTGCTGCCTTTAAATGTCATTGAGGACTCCTCTTGCATTGCATGAATAATCTAGTCTTCCTAATGTGGGGCGTGTTTATGTTATCTTCTTAGCTTCATCTCATGACCAGGTCACCTCTGACCACTCACTACCAACAAACCACTAAAATACTGTAAGACAGAATATGCCACAATGAGGAACTTCTGCAATGGTTTTGCTAGTTGTGTGAATGTCTGCCTATCTAAGCTCTCTGTCACAGCTTGCCAAACCTTCAAAAGGAGAAATTTTCCCTAGCACTGTATTTGTTTTCCTCTTTCACTCTCTTATCCCATTGAAGCAGCACTCTCTCTGACTTCAGATGAATGCTTAAGACACATGGGGCAAAAAAGAGAGTTTACCTTTAATGAAAACAGACTCCCAAATGTTTAAATTTGAGATTCCATCAGTGCATGGGTTTTATCAATAAAAAAAAAATTAAAAAAAATAGATAGAGGATAGAATATGAAACATCAGCCAAGCCATAATCCCACTGCTGTTGATAGAAATTTGATTTCTATCAGATCTGGAGAATTAATTATCATTACTACTCCTTCTATAAAAAGTGGGTAAGAGTGCAAAAAGTTTGGTTATTTAGAAGCACACGTGGCAGATTGGTTGTCTTGTTCTTATTAACAGTGTTAAAAAACAATATAGTGAGAAGTCTGAGGTAAGGAATAATGAATAGGGTTAGTTGCTTTTATAGTAGACTCTTTAAAAAAATCGTGAAATAAGAAAGTGTAAAGTTTGATAGCTTTTGGCTTCTACTGTCCCAGTGAGGAACAGTGTCTGTGAGGTAGTCTTTAGTGTAGTTGTAGCTGTGTAGAAAATATGGCAGAAGCAGCAGTTTGCTGTGGAAGTTGTTTACGTAGAAGTGTCAGTGGATTCAAAAAACAACAACAACAAAGCAAAACAACAATAAAAACAACCTCAAAACCATAAAAACAAACAAACAAACCAAAACCAAAAAAATCACCACAAAACCACACCCCTAAACATCAAATCTAGGCACTGAGATGAGAGGAAGAGCACTGTGCCAAGCCTGAGGAAGGTTCAGCGTGTTAGGTGAGCTGAAGGTTTACTGACACCGGCACTTGTTATGAGTCAGTGTCGTGCTGGGCCTGGCTGGACAGAGCAGAGTGATGCTGTGTGCAGTAGATCTTTGCTTACAGGCACCTGGAGAATAATCCGATAAAATATGATGCTATAAACTCTGCCGCTGACCCTTTTTTGAAGGTTTCCAAAGCTCTTTACCTGGGCAGAGTGTTTTAGATGTGCTGCAGCAGATCCTCAGCTAAATCTAAGCCTTTGACCTGAGAGATCTCCTGGATTAACCACCCAACTGAAATGGCCTGCTAGGCAGGATTTTATTTTAGATGCTCAAAGCTGAGGTTAACAAGGTCAGGAGGTGTGAGTTCATTGGGGATTAACACTGAATTCAGAGGCAAATTCTTTAGCTGATTTCCTCTGCAGGTTGCAGGTATTAGTAATGCAGGAGACATACTCAAACAGATGTAGGCATTAGTATGAAAAAGCATTATATGGTCAGCAAAGGGACTAACTAAGCAGTAAGGACAAACAAAGGGGGGGTGAGATTTCTTTGTGCTGAGTTGCACCCTGCTTGCTACTCTACCCCCTGAGGAAGGAGTGGGGGTGAGACAGAAAGAAATCACTTCCACTGCTGCTACTCAAAATCTCCACATGCACAGGAGAGCAAAAACTTTGATGCCTTTAGGCCTTTCTTGGCACTAAGCAGTTCACATGTCTTGCCATAACAAGGAGCATGGCATGTTTCCTCAGATTAGCAGTGCAGTGTCAGTAAAAAGGGCACAGCACCAAACCTCTGGGGCTAGAGGTAAGCATGTGCTGCTCTCTGAGGAGAAATTTTTTAACATATTGTGGTATTTTAAAGAAGAAAGACTAAGGATTCTGGTTTGCGCTCTCTCTTTGTGCAATGAAGTGAAAAGGAAAACCTGCCAAAAGGAGGAGTAACGAGGTTGGTTCTGGAGTCCAAGCTCTACTTAAAAGCAGTTCAGGCAATTTAGCATGACTGGCTGTACCAAGCTGCCTCCAAAAATCCCTGCTTCCTCTCCTGTATCACATATACTTTGCTCATGAGATGACCTTTTCTGCCACTTATCTGGACTCATACTCAAAAATTGCTTCTCCTGTCTTCCTCACATCTCTCCATTCTCTTCTCTGTCACTGTGCACCCTGCCCCAGTGCAGAGCATGACTATTTGCCAGCTCTCTTTCCTTTGGATAGTGGAGCACAGTACAGGTATGAGCACAGTACCTCACTGTTGTATGAGGTACAAATGAACACTTTTTGGGTGAGAAAATGGATTTTAATTAGACCAGATTCAATGCTTGGCTAGTTTTCTTGTTGCTGTTTTTTTAAATGGTATCAAGACAAAGGAAAACCCTTTGAGCATTCTAGCAAAGCAAAATTAACATTTATTATGAACCTATTCTACTATGCTTAGAAAATCCTCTTTGAATAGGTCAATTTCTTCATATGAGTAATAAGTTAATCCAGCTCTACATATTTTTGAGGGTTTATGTGAAGCTGTCCATATCGTATGTACAAAAATCAACAGAGAGGGAGAAAAAAAGAGAAAATCCTTTGGAATACGTAACTAAGGATTCAAATTTTGGAGAGGGGAAAAAAAAAAAAAAAGCTACAATCTTATAAACTAGGACACTGGTTAATACCCAAATATGGCTTATTACCTGGAAGTACATTAAATCTGGAAAAATGAATAGGGTAGGCACACATAGAAATCCTCTGGGAATGCCACATGGTCTGTCCACTGGGTGTCATTCTTGACCCACATCTGGATTAGCTCTCAACAGTACTTTAGATGCTTCAGGAGAATAGTAACTGGAAGCTGAACTGCACACTTGAAAGAATCTGTTTCCGTCCTTTCTTCTGGTGTCTATTGGCAGATCACATTTGCAACTACATTTTCCAGGAAAAACTTTAACAATCGATATTCCCTTGTTGGACAAAATCAACTGTCTTAATGTCACCCATATGTTGTCTATGATTTGAGGTGGAGATGCATGAAAGAAACAAAAATTCCTCCAAAATTTGCAGTTCTCTGCTCATGGAAAGAGCAGCTGTGTTAGCAAGTTTGGTTGCTGTCAGATTTGAGCAGTTCTATCAAAACTACTCTTTGGACAAGAATGAGCTTTTCTCAACCCATGATCCATGCTCAAACCAACTATGGAGATTACTGTTCTTTTCATAATGAAAGGAAAATGTTGTGTGGTGTTGGATTATTTTTTTTGTTGAACTCCCTACCAGTCTCTGTTTTAGCTACCATGCTTACCTAATACAGAAGCATTTTTCTTTGAAAATTTACACTTAATTTCACTGATGCATTTATTGTGAACTCTTGGATATGAAGGAGTCAGTGATTTTTGCTTTCTTGTAAGAATAAGAGCCAAAGTGCTGTAAACAGCTATAAGTTTTCTCCTTTTGCTAAAAAGCATGACACAGCTGCATTGACAACTGTGAACAAAATACACAGTTTACAATAATACTGCACAATCAGGCAGGGAGGAAAAACAATTCCTTGTCTTGCAAGTACGTAGCCACAGAACAATGTTTGCATCTTCAGCAGTCTGAAACAGATGAGTTCTCAATACGACCTGAAGGCTAGCAACAGGAAGAAAACCTCTGAAATGGATAATTAATCTTTGACTTCTGTTAGGGGCAATCCACATTCGGGAAGAGGGTGGGGCTTCTGCTCTCTAGTCCCAAAGGTGGGAGCCCTGGCAGTCTGGGATAACAAAGGTGTGAGTAAGGTCTTCACCAAAGCTCTGTATAACTTTTCCCCTGAAAAAGAAAAAAAATCAGCACAGTGATGGCATACTAGGTTGAATCCAAACTTCTCCTTGCTTCTCTCTCATGCTTCACAAGGATGGATTTCTTCTAAAGATGAGCACCTACAGAATCACCTGGGGCTGGGAACAACACACATTGCAATGAATCTCTATAGCATTTGTAATTAATGGCATGCAGCCACACGTGAAAAAAAAATCCAGAAACTAATAAGAATGTCAATCAGATATTTCAGCTGTAGCAAAGGAGGACTGATGAGCAATTTGTTTTTTTGATTGTTTGATTCAGACTGATCCCTCTTTGCCAAGCTGTCTTCTTGCTCTTATGCTATCTGGACAAGGCAAGAGAGGAAGTATTAGTACAGGAAAACTCTGGTGTTATTGCAGCAAACCAGGTTGTGATTTCTCACATTTGATGAAATTGATGCTTTTTCTTCTCACCTTGACAATGTCTCTTCTCATTAGAGTCCAGCAGCATGGTAATGGCCTTTACAAGCTGACACATATGTTAAATAAAAAAAAATTGAGAATGTCAAGAGGAGGGAGGATGACAGGTAACAAAAAGAGTGAAGGGGGGTGGAAACGCTTAAAAACTGGCCTCTGGGCATAAGATTGCCTTTGAAATGATGGCTTAAAAAGAAGTAGAGATGGACTATCCTACTGATTTTCTCCAATATAATTCATAAAATGTAACTCAAAGAAATACAGAAACATATAGCAGCAGCTTACTGTTTTATCTCCTATGAGGTTGTGCTTGGAAAAAAGGGGAATAAAGGGAAAAAAAAAAAAAAAAAAAAGAAAAATGGATTCATTTCAGTAATAACAAAGCTTTGTCTTTCTACCCAAGGAATTGAAAGCGCCTTAAAATATACATGGGTAAACTTCATTAAGGGAGTAATTTATTATCTCTGTCAGAGAAAAGTGAAGCAAGAGTCACGCCATTTTTGAAAGCACGATTTTTTCCCCAGGGGAAACAGGCATCCTACGCTTCACAACCAGTCACTAATGCCTAGGATTGGAATTAGCTAACAGTAATTCAAATGTGCTCTTTGACAACTGAAATATCAGGTTAACTTACATTTCAAAATACCAGGGATATTTTGAGCTAATTTTCCATTGACTCGCATCCTTTACAGATGAAGTATTCACAGTGACACATTCCCCTTAGATAAAACAGACCCTAAAATGAATGTACCCTTCTTAATTTTGCACAGGTAACTGGTTGTACAGGTCACTATTTTATAAATGCAGAAAGCTGATTAAAATTATGCTGCTTTTATTATGAAATGTTCAAAAGTATGATTCTTTTAAATGCATCAAAACAAAACTCAGATGAAATTACTTGGCCTGAATCTTCACTGTCTTGTACTGCTGCAGCAACTTCATTACCATGTGTGGTATTGCAGAGACATACAGGTGGTATAACACAAGGGGGTTGCACAACCTTATCTAGTGCTGACGTCATAACTCCTGTTTTCTGAGCAAGATGCAACAGAGACAGTAAACACCACCTAAAACTAGCTTGTCACAATTTCCTTTACTTTCTCTTCCTTAACTTCCTGAGCTCTATGATTCGTTTTATGCTTTCAGCCAGAAGTCACTTACATTTCAATACCTCAGTTATTGGGGTGGTGGTTTTTGCTTGTATTGTAGCTGGCATCCCAGTGAATTTGCCTGCAGTTAACTTGATGGCAAGCTTTGCTCTGAACTGTATGTCATTGATAATAGCAAGTGACAATCTTGCCATTCCAACAACTTGATAAATCGACTGGACTTCAAAATAAGTCAGTTTCACCTGTCACAAAACGTGGTAGGCTTTCTGGTTTAAAGCCCCAGGATCAAACGTTTCTGACAGAGATCTCAAAGCACACGAGCCAGCAGGCGCTCTAGACAGGTCAGGCTTTCAATAGAGCAGACATTTACAGTGCAAAGGAATGAAGGGTGCGAGGGTGCAGAGTGGCAGCTTTTCACTGCTCTCCAGGACTGTATTTGACTGACTTGCTCTTTTGTACTGCTTTTAGAACAAATCGATTCTGGGAGCACTGAAACATTACATGCTGAATAACTCATTGCACACAACCACCACGTGCAATGCTCTCATCAGGGACCCTCATTAAGACAGATAGGTTTCTTGAGGCTGTCTGCATCAGTAGTCAGAATCCTAAGGTGGTTTCATGTGAGTTTAGCTTAAGACACTGCGCAGTAAGAATGAATGGAATGGGCCATTTCTGTATGCAGTATTCTACTTTTGCTGTGTGACGGGGAGATGCCTCTCTACAGATGTTCCTTTTGTGGTCTTAGACTCAATGAGACAATCCTGTCCTCTACTGCAGCGCTGAAGAGGACTGATCGACAGTCACGATCTTTGTGGCCATCAGGCATATTGTTGTAGATACTTTTGGAGGCCTCAAGACCTTTTCTGTTGTCTTTATTGAGAAAGGGAGTCAGAATTTTCCTTGAAAACAAATTGGGTTTATTATTTATTGTAATGACATATTTTAATTAAAATGTATTTGATTAATTCAATTTTTTATTATTTTAGGGGATTGGTTATTTTATTATTTATTTCATTATTATCTTAGGGCATGGATAATGCAAATGAGTATTCAGGTACCTTTGTGGAGCTATGTCGTTTCTTATTTCATTCTAACTTTATCAAGTAAATTATTGCAGTCCTCACTAGGAAATACAACTCTACTGTTAATGTTTCTAAGAGTCCTCAAGGCTTTGTTCTGATTTTACAGTCATTTTGTGAAGTTTGATATTGAGAAAGTGACAGCAATTCCTGTTCCATTTTAAACTGGGGAAAAGAGTCCAATTTCATTTGTACATCTAAAAGATTGCTATATGACTCCAATACAGTCGTACCGAGCTTCCTTTAGAGGCTATTGAGACAAATAGATACTTCCAGATCGTGAGTCAGGTGCCTGCTGCAGAAAGTCTGAAACAAAATCAGCACCTCAGGCTTATACTAGCACAGCTGTGTAGATGTGGACTGGGAAGAAGAGAAATCCCAGGCAGATTTAGCTATACTAACGTTCATCCTATTGTTGATCTAGCTACCCCAGCAAACCTGTGCTTTTTTTTTTCTGTCATAATAGGTAATTGTGCCATTACGAAAGTATATACACTTTTGCAGGAACACTTTTCCGTGTGCTAAAAGGAATGTACTCTTGGGGTTGGCTTTGAAATAACAATACAGCTTACTAAAATGCCATTACAAAACTGTAAGTAGGGGAAACCTTGATTCCTGCAGGCAGTGGCATTTTTATGTTTGTTTCTTTTTCTACTCTTGTTGGGTTTGTTTCTGCTATGAAGGAAACTGGATTAATATGGAGAGAAATGGCTTAGAAGCATCTGGAGTGAGTAACACTCTGCTTTTGCCATGTCTATAGCAATTTGTATTTGCTCTTGACGAATGTTTGCATGAGAACGGTTATATTTATGTGAAGTAGAGCTGACATTTTTCTCATTTAAAAAGAAAAGTATCATCACGTTTATATTTTTTCATTAAAAATGTACCAGGTATTTATGAAAAACATAAGAATTTGATAAGCATCTATGATCATTTTCAAATAATTTATGGGGATGGTTATAATTTGTCAGAATTTTAAAATCTTAATAGAAATATTTACATAAAATAGCACTCACCATTTTGATTAGCTCTCAGAAAAAAATTAATTTCAAACACACAGCAGAAATAAATTTCTAGTAGAAGCTTACTGTACAATACCTAAGAACGTTGAATTATTAGGGCACAGAAATAATGCCACGGGATTTATGTACTACAGGAGATGACCAATATTATTATAAACAATGAATAATTCTTAACAAATCCAAAAGCTGAAATTTGTTCATTAAAAATAATCTCCCAAATACCTGTGAACATTGAATCACAGAAATGCAGAATGGGAAAAGTCCTCAAGAGACCAAAAATGATTCTCTGCTTTACCTCACATTGAACAGACTCTGAACATACCTACTAGATATTTGTATAATGTATTCTTATAAAGCTCCAGGGAAAGATCTCTCGCAGCAATCCCTGCAGAGTCTATTCCCATGCTTCACTCCAGTTTAGATTTTCCTTGCTATCTAACTGGAAGAATCGAGTTTTTTAAATCACATAAAATTACTACAAACTCCTCCTTTATTTGTTTTCTGTCCTTACTGGTTCTAGAGGGCTATTGATTTTCCTTTTTATAGAAATTAAGTGTAAGATGGAAGAATGTTACCATGTCTTCCCTTAGTCTTCTCTTTTTTAGCCTAAACAGTTTGGTTTCTTTTGGCCTTTCCTCATAAGGTATGTCTGTTCATCTTATGTTTCTTGTTGCTTTTTTCTTTATACCAGTTTCCTTTTGTCTTTCTAGTCACTTGTGCCTTGGTACCAGCATGAGCTGAACTGCAATCATGACTATGGTTTCTTCTGCCCAGTGTTCCTGCATAATATGGTCCAGTATGAGACCTTCCCTTTCTGTAACAATGTCCTGTTAATTTCATCATATGAAGTTTGTGGTGTGCTATACTCACTGCTTTTCGTCTGTGCAGTCAGCTTAGTCACTTGTTCACATGGTTTATTTTGGGCTTGTGCCTACTGAATTTCATCTTACGGATTTCAGAGTGGCTTTCCATTTTTTCAATACATTTTGTTTCCAATCCTGTCTTCCAAGGAACTTGAAATCTAGTCCAGCTTGTTTCTCACAATTTTATTTTTTTTTTAAATATCCTTGTTCTGGTCAGTTAGAATCATTAATAAAACCAAAGCCAGGCCAAGTGCCTGTGGTATAATGTTTAAAACTTTAACATTGCTTTTGCTTATTAGTTGTGTGTGTGAGTGCTTGAATTGTTTTTTGCTTATTAGCTGTGTGTCTGGGCTTTGTCCTTTGTGAAATGGAAATTCTTCACGAACCTGGGACAGTCATACAAGTGCTTCCATTTAACAGAGCAAGGATATAATGACCTGCTTGTGTTTTTATAGCAGGTCTGGTTATGTTGCTAAAACCAGTGGCTTTTTTACCTTGATTAAGTTTGGGTTCAACTAGACTTTGTGGGTCTGGTTTGGCTTTATTTTATCTAATGGGATTTACAATTCCTAGAGTATATCTTAAAAAATAAAAATAAAAAAAATCATAAGCAGTATTGTACTTAGTGTAAAAGAAACCCCCCCAAAACCCTTTAATTTGAGCAAAAGAAACATTGAAGACCTATCATAACTTTGACACATCGTGGATATATTTTTTGCTTACTGTTAGAATATCTTACATCCATTGTTGCTTCTAGCTGCTTTGACATGTTACACAAGGGACTGACATATGTGATGAGCTTCACTGTATCACATAAATAAAGCTTTCATGTACTGAAAATACATGCTAGTATTGTAAGTCTTCCTTTGTCTCAGAAAAATAAACAGGCAATTGAAAACGATAAATTCATCAGCACAGACTTCAAATCACTATTGTCTTCTATTTGTCCTTTTTTCAATTATTATTTTATTTTTTGAGGCTGAGCCCTAAATCTGGTTTTATCTAGGGCTGGGACATCTTATGCAGGCAACCTCAGCCCAGCTGTGAGAGAATGTTTTGCAATGGATTTGCATAAATGAGATTGCCTCCAAGCCTACTTTCTTTCTCCACAGTCAGTCTTCCTGCTTCTGCTCATTATCTCTGATTTTCAATGAGTCTTCGAATTTCTTCCAGGCATGGTCTAAAAGACTTGCAGGATTGAAGATTTCCTTGAGAAGAAGTAACAAATGTGGGAAGACAACTGAAAGTCTTCTGGTATGCTGGAAACCCGGGGAAGAACACGCAAAATTTGAAAGGGGCGATAGAGCAGGATCCCTTCAGGGTGCAGGGAAACAAAGAGTGGGTGAGAACAACACCTTCTCTTCTGGTGGGACAGTTTGAAAGCACTTCTCTCTGCACCCTTATAGAGATCCATGAGCAATCTCTGCAACCATGGGCATGACTGTTCTGTGCAAAGACAATAACATATAGAAATGTCAGCTTCGATCGCAGTGTGATGTCCTAATGCAATCATAGAGAGTTCAGCTCCAGGGGAGAGCTTGTTGAGTGCTCACTTGAAGAACGTAGCCCTATACTGTCTCATACAGCAAGGGCAGGTTGCCAGAGGGGTCATGTGCCGAAAGACAGAAAGAGTGCTGTAGGAGTCTCAGGGGAGCAGAGAAAGGGAAAAAGTTGAGGGTAAAGGATACAAGGCAGAGAGAAGAAAGGCAGAGTACCAAGTATACTGCAGATTCATTCTCACCATCCTTTCCTGCAGGCTTTTATTAATTCCTTTAAACTCCACTGAAATTCACCTATATGGGGGAGATTGAAAGCTGTGCACAGACTTGAGTGTTGCAAAAGGAAGAGAAGTAACTTGGTTGGTTTACTTCTTCATATAGATTTATTTTAAAAGCATTTGCCCACTCTACTATAAATATAAATGTCTATTAGCATCACATTGCATGATGGCTATTACAGCTATAACTGTCCATTAGCATCTCATTGTATGATGTATATATGTGGATGCATTTATAAATGTATGCTTGTGTGTATGTATCCACACAGATCTACATGCCTCTCTCTCAACAATGTTGTAATCTGCACTGTATCATTATAAAAAGCTTTTGTACTGTTTTAGATGAAAGTTGTCATGTAAATCTAGGAATTTATTATTCCTCTTCAAAGCAAACAACACGAAATAGATGATGTTCGCATTTCAAAGACACACCTTGAAGTCTGCAGAACTGAATAGGGTAGGGGAGAAGTTTCTTCTCCCAATTTGTTCCAGGTAAAATAATTACTTTCAAGAGTAAGAAATGTATTACAATTTCCAAAATGAGTCTGATTTATTGTACCAGGGCAATAAATAACTTTAAGCTCAATGTTTGTCTGGTTAAAAGTTACAGGTACTTAATTTTAATAAATAATTTGGCCTTTTTCTAAAGTGGAAATTAAAATTCCCTTAAAAACTCCAAGTAATTTTTTTAAAATTTTGTCACGTAATAAGGCCATTACTGATGGGGGAATTAACTACTTACTGGCACAATATTTTTTAAAAATTATTTTGAACAAGTAAAACAAAAGATCATTAATTTAAGTATGCGGGGAAAGAAACAAGATCCAGTTTCACACCACTAAGGGATGCAGTACACTCTTGTAGTGAAGCACAAGAGATTTGCCAGGCTGGTCTGGTCCAAGTTTAAGTGATGGCAAAGGACTGGCTGCCTCTGTTTCTGTGTGATGAGAACTGGATTTGTTGAGGGGTGGGGGTGTGTGTATTGCACAGCAGCGGGTGGATGTTGAAAGCAGAAAGAGGGAAAAGACACCAGCACTGGTGTTGCCCACCCCCTGTCCTAGTAGAAGTTCCCATGAACCACCTGAGAGATACAACAGGGTCATTTGCCATGCTTTTAGCGAGGGGCATGTGAAGCCCTAATGAAGGCACTGGTGCAATTAGGAGAATATTTTTTCCTGTGAGCACCTTGGTCTGAGGAACGTATATTTAACAGAAGAAGATGAGGATTAAGTGTTTTTTACAGAAAATGTTTATTTTCAGGAAGTGTTTTTACAGAAATACTGGGCTATCAAGTTTAATAAGGATTATTATACTGTTATCCATGGTCTTTCTCCCCCCCAGAAAAAGCAACTTCTAGCTATTGTTTCTCTGCAACTCAGGGGCCAAGCATTATTGTGAGGAGACTGTGAACAGTTTATTTTCTGTAGGACAATCAGCAACTGTCTTTTTTCCCTGTTGCTTTAAGCACATCTTATACTGACAAGGAGGTCCACTCAACCATTCTGTTTCAAAAGATTTTACACTCTTAAAACCCTTGCTAAGGTGGCATGTGACAGGAATATGCACATACATGCACATCTGAAAGAGCCAGTAGACCTCCTATCAAACAAGCCATGCTGTCCATAGAGTAAAGTAAGTGCACATAAATCATATATTAAATAACTGCAAGTAGATAGAGTGAAAAACATACTTTAAAAATGAGTTTCTATGAATTAGAAGAAAGCTTCATTGAGATTTTACTCTCTCAGGTTGTTATGAAATCAACTTGCTTGTATTCTCCAACACAATGTGATGACATTCACTGTGATCCAGGGTATGGATTAGACCCTAGTATCTTGGAAAAAAGTGTGGGTTATGCCACTAAGTAGATCAGAGACTTGTGCACCAGCTGGAAACTAACACCTAAAGCCATCTAACTGCAGTGTTCTCTGTTGCTTGTGGAACTGATTCCTCTTCTCATGGTGGAAATATGAACACTCAGTATGCAATGCACATCAAGTAATTTTCCTGTTTAGCTTTTCTAACTATTGCATCACATTTTTAATTTTCCTCTCTTTGTCATTTAGTGTAAATAAAGGCTCTGGTATTAATTTAAATTTTTGAGAGGAAAATAAACCTTGCAAAAGCAGAGACATGCAATGCCCTTCCTGTAATCAAATTTGTAACAATTTATTTTTATTGGCTTATCCCCTTGAATGAAATTACCATTTTCAGATGAGAGACATACTACGGTCTAGACTGTTAAGCCTGCCAAAGCTGGTCCCCATGGCAGGACTGAGTGTGATTTTCACACAGTCATTTTGCTCCTTAAATTGTACTAATGATAACGTGTCTTTTTCCCAAGTATTCTCCTGGGTGCTCCTTATGACTGATGCAAGCAAGGAAGTTCTTAGCTTTGGGGTTTTTGTTTGGGTTTTTTTTTTTGTTTGGTTGTTTGGTTTTGGTTTGTTTGTTTGGGGTTTTTGTTTGTTTGTTTGTTTTCTTTTTGTCTTCCTGCGGTAAGGGCTGCCTATAGTTGGGCAGAGCTGTGAGAACAGGCATTCACACCATCCTGAGAACAGAAACCTATCCCTGTGGAGCCGTTCTTCACAAGGTTCTGTGATGAGGAGAGCTTTTGAGGTCTAAGAAAGCAATTAGGGAAAAGGTTAATGTCTGTGAAATTGCCAGGTAAAGCAGAGACATTGATCACTGTTCTATTTCTCATAACGCTTCTCAGTTGTGATAATTCAAATGCATCCCTTGATGTTTATATGAATCCAAGCTATCATAGTTGATATAGGACTACATGAATTACTATCAACAATATTTGAGTTTGTGTAAAGTAATAGCACAGAGTTTGGTTACCTGTCTCATATGGACTGTTTTTCTTCTTTCTTGGTTTTTGTAAAGTTGTTCATGACTAACACCCAGTCTGGGGCATGGGAAAATCTGGTCTCAGGGGGTTGTCTACTCTCTTTACAGAGAGATGATGATGATGATGATAATTTTCTGGTAAGCAGCGTAGAGAAAAACAGCTGAGTTACAAGGACTTTTACTCTGATGCAGTGAAAAACGCAATAACCAAAGTTATTAAGCAGACATTCTTTATTTTGCGGTGCCGGATGCACAGGGGATCACTCCTCCAAACGTGCGTGCTGATGCAAGCTGGATACATAGTTTTTATGCAGGCTAAGCATACATATTCATTCTGTTTCTTAGAAATGGCAGTCTTATGTTAATGGGTTCCTGGAATTCATTTACATAGTCTGAGCATGCGTAATAAAATTAGGGTTAGGGTCTTTTCTCCCCTCGGTGGTCTTCCATGACCTCTGGTGGACATTTACT